>VXAD01001542.1:412351-499367 GCA_013399195.1 Dicrurus megarhynchus
AAACAAATTATCTTCTATTTTAAAAATATCTACAAATAAATATACTTTCAGGATAATTTTCTAAATAATTCTGTCACTTAATCTTACCAGTGTTTGTTAAATTCACTTAAAAAGCCAAGCTAATTTTTTCCGTCATATACACACAATGTTCTCTTATTGTAGAACTGTTTATAAATCTTAATATTGAAACCATAGACTTTTTCCAGTGGCAAATTGACATTTGTTTTTCATTTTTATGTTTTTAAGAAAAGAATTCTTCTTGTTAGTTCAGAGATGATCTGAAATATCAACACTCTAGGTCAAGCTTGGTGGTCTTTGCAAAAACTTCCTGAAATGTTATTTGATAGGCAAATGTTTCCAATCAGCTGTGAATAGTTTATTTTTACCTTAGTCTTTTTTCATATCTTAACCAGTATCAAGCATAATTTTATTCATGTCAAGTCATTTATGCATTTATCCTCTTGTGCAAAGCACATAATTAAAATTCCATATTATATATGGAAATAGGGGGCATAAATCCTTTTATATAACCAGAGTAGAGAAAAGTCTATTGATGTCCACTGGCTGGAGTTATGCCATTCCCACAGTAACACGTCTGAAACCATCTCTGCAAAACAACCAAGCTTCCATACAAATAAATGACCTTGGCTGGAAAGATAGTCATGCCCTGATTCTCTATAGCATGATGGTCTGTCTGCAAGTGCCTCCCAGACTCCTAACAGCAGAGCCACCTTTACTTCTCCAGAAGCAAAAGATGCCTCATGCTTTCCCTCAGCCTTGTTTTTGTTCTGCAGGTGCTGCTAAATGTCTTGCATCAATATGATGTTATGAAGACAAAGGTACTTCAAGAAACATCTTATTTATGTTAGGTATAAATAACATTAGAAAAAAACTGCTTTTTTTTTCCCCTTCTGTAGTCATCTTTTTCTAATACTTGCATATTTTTATACTCCACTGATATATCTACAAGAGGTGCTTTCATTCTGCTTCAGAGCCATTACAAGAGAACAATACAACGAAGATTTCACCATTCATCTGAGAATTCCTTTTCTACATGAAGGTTTTTCTATACTGGATGTTAGGTGGTTTAAGCACAGAGATAAGGAGACAGAAGCATGACCAAATGCAGCTTTGTACCACACAGGGAATTATTTCCCAAGGGAACCCTTTTCCTCTCTTTCTTTCTGTAGCAATTAACATAAGTTTAGCTTAGTTGACCATAGTGTTAATGTTAAGGTCAATATGCACAACCTTAAGCTAACACTATAGCATAAGGGAATAGTTTATTTATAAGAATAAGTAAATAACTTCAGCATAACCAACCTGTCAATCGCTGGGAAAGTTATGAACACGTGGAGACTCTTCAAGAGGAGCAGACTGGGAGTATCAGCAGCAGCAAGAGCTGTGTTTTAGCCGCTGAGTATAAGAAAAAGACAATGAAAAATCGGATCTTTTTCACTCAGCCTGTACACTTTAGAGACCAGAGTAATTTGGGAAGAGAAGGACGTGGCACCATCCCGGTACTTTGACTTTTGGACACGCCTGAGACAGCAAGGCTGCCAGTAGCTACAGGGGATGCATGACAATGGGTGGAAACACAGTTTCTTCTGCACTATGCTGTTTCTCCCACAGAACAGGGAAGTTGCAGAATTCCTAAAATTGCATATATCTATGTTTAAAATGTTTTCATATGCAAACACATATAGTCTACACATTTTCATTCCATTTTAAACCAAGACAACTAATTTCAGCGTATTTGTTTTATCTACCACCAAACAGCCACCATACACATAGAAAATTGGTGATTGCATCTTATATGAGAACATTTATGTTATATGATGGATTTAATACTGATATGACTTTGTGCCTTGTAAGAGGAGAACTAAGAGCAGTATACACCCCTGACCACTAGAATAGGAGATTGAAAAGAAAACATTGAAAAAACCCCAGAGTATTAACTCCCAGTGATGGCAATAAGGAAAGAAATAAGAAATCAGTTCTCATAGGGATAAGAAAGTAGAACTAGAAACAGTTTGCCTTTTATTCCAAGTACTAGCATTATGGCATATGGAAAAGAGGAGGAAGTGTAATCAGAACATGCTGAGAAGCAACAATTCTACCAACTTCTAGATTCCCCAAAGGGTTTTTCTACTTACCACCCCCTCCTGCATTGTTAATTATAAGATTGTATCATACTTTCATATAAATTGTTTTACCATGCAATTTCATAGAAACACTTTCATTTACCTTTCCATTTGTGTTGCATAAACTCAAATTCTGCAGGATTGAATAAGCGGTTGACTACAACTAGACAGATCTGACTGCAGACCTCTTGAAAAAATTTTTGCTTGACTTCTGTAGATTTTAGCTGAAGTTTTTAATGCTTCAAACATCCTCAGTGTGATTCAAAAATTCTAACCAGAGAAGAATGTGTTTTCATACTTCCCTATTCTTTGTGGAAGTGATTTATGTGTTCAAAATGTCTATAATGGTAAAATAAGAAATTCCCAAGAATGTATTTACATGTTTAAGCTTTTCAGATGATTAATATCATTCTTTCCTTTTTTTTCCTCTATTTTTTTTTTCAATCACTCCTTATGTATTTATGAAATTTAAAGGGAAAAAATAGGAGAAAATATTTTCTTTCCTATCAGTTATATTTCATACATAAGCTTCAGATACATGTGACCCATATTAGTACTTATTTATTTAAATCACTTTTACTTGATTGTATATATTTAGAATAAAGTACTCCTGGGTTTCAGCTGAACTAGAGAGGTTGAAAATATAGTTTAGAATCTCTGGAAAAGACCTGTATATAAACAGACTGAATAATTGCACATTTTGTCCCTCTATTAACCATTGGCTGGATAAAGCTCCATCAAGTCCAGGAAAGATTCTTGTTGAATACACAAGGAGTTAGCCTGGGAGTTTTGACTTGATGTCTATACAAATTTCGTACAGTGTCTACAGGGATGCCTTAAAAATACATTTTCTGGCCTTCCTCAAGGAAGCATTTTCTGGCAGTCCACTGGAAGCATTTATTCACTAAAATTCCTGGAGCTTGGTAAGCATGAATACATGGTATTAAATGTAGAAACTTTAATTTTCATCTCATTAAAAAAAACTTGAATTGAATGTTAACTATATAAAGTAAAATAAAGGTTGCTTTTCACTGTCAAGTTAAGCCATATTTAAAAAATTTAAACTATTTGTTTAACAGATAAGTATTAAACATGTATTAGCTATTGGCTTTATGGAATTGAGTTTCCTTTAAAAAAAAAGAAGAAAAAGAGGAAGGCATAAAAAAAGAACTAAGTTTTACTTTATTGTACACATATGAAACAAAACAACTCATAAAGGTATTCTCCTTCCCCTAAAGTCATGTAGGTGTGCAGTCAGAGATTCTGTTTTAATGACAGTTGAGGATCTTCAGGAAATATGTTGCTTCCTCTTAAATAAGATAACCCAAACATAGTAAAGAGTAGGCACTTTAGTAAGCCATTTGTTTTATTCTGTTGTTATCTTTCCATCTCACTAGATGTTGTGATTGCTCAAATATGTTGGATATTCCTCAAGGCAAACACTAACATCTGTTCTTGCAATCCTTTCCCAAGCAGAGATATTAGTGATTTCAGTGGAGATTTTCCCCAGGGAATGACTTCACACTTGGGGCCAGGATGAAGTTAGATAATTTAGGGCCTGATCTTCAACGTGTGGAAATCCAGCAGAATTGAGAAAGGTTCACCAACACTTCACAACTCGTCTCATCTTGCATCATTCAGAGTAACGAGAGTTTTTATTGCTGACTTTAATCAGAGCAACATCTGGGCTGGCACAAAGTTAAACCCGTGTGGGATTTCCCTCAGTCACAGGAGCACCTATCCTGGCTTCAGTGAGATTATGTTTATGATAAGGACAAGAAGAGCTGGCCTTTAGAAGACAAATTTTTAAACCTTAGAATCAATATTGTTAAATTAGAACCATGAATTTCCCCATTTCCTTTCAAAAGCTGCCTGGCTGAAAATTCAAGTGTAGAAATAATCTCCATTTTGGGGAATTAACACTGAAACAGCAGAAATGACTCATCCTTTTTTAACCTCATTTTTCTAGTACCACTGAAGTTACCACTCAAAACAAAAAGTCTTTTGCTGCACCATAACCCATTTTTTTTTCTCTTTGCACTGCACCTCTTTTCATTGTCTATATGCTATTAAATGTATTAAGGATAAAGACTCAAAAATATTAAAACCAGTTAGTAAGAATGAGAGATTCTGTATATTATAAGTCATGACACTGTCATGTGCTATATTTTTCATCTCTCTTATTAGTAGCTGGGCATTATTCAGCTTCCCACCTGAAAAATATCATGCTGATTGTTGTCACTTGGAAAGCAGGGCATTTAGCTTTTAACCACACTTGTGTCTCTAAAAAGGTATTTCTCTCACACAAATAGCCCAACCAGCTATTTATCAAATTATCTTTAAAGTTCTAGCTCTGTAAGATTATTTTCATACAGTTGTGGGCAAACATACATCTTAATGAACATACAGAAAAAAATCACTGAATCATAGTTGGTATGTTATTATCTCTTTTCTCTTATGACTCAAAGACTGGAAGTCTGCATTCAAAATAGTTTCCTTTAAATTTTTTTACTATAGGTTTTTTTACTATTCAGTGGTATCTACAGGTTATATAGTTCACATGACAATGAAGGCTATTATTGTGCCTCTTAGATCAAGTAATAGTGTATGCTGATTAGAGATTGTCACTTTTCAATGGTACAGAATTATTTAAATGTAGTACGGACTTGGTGATAAGCCAGTTACTAATTTGGTCAAATTTTGACTGCTGATATTACTTTGGGATGTCATTGGCATACCATCAGCTCTCATTTTGGTTGCCAGTAAAACTAACAACGATGTCACCAGTCACAGTAAATGGAGTAGATTGAAAAATAACAGTATAAAAAAAGTTCTGAAAGAACTCTGCATATGCCTGGGTTAGTTAAACAGATGGTTTCATCATAAGCTGGTGGTTGACAAGAAATGCTGGTTTAAACTGTATGAAGCTGGTGCTGGTAGTGAAGGCCCAGAGGGAAGTGACTGTCATGTTCCCAGCAGAAGAAAATAGCTGTGAAAGCTCACATCACCCCATGTAATTCTGCTTTCCTTGAAAGACTGCAGGCTGGAACCACAGCCTGAGGTTTTGCCTGACCATCTCTCTGTACTTAGGAGCAGTATAGAGTCTGTCAAGCCTGAAAATCATTAGGATTTAGGCTTCATTCATGGCACTGCTTCTCCAGCTTTTCCGCTGTGTCTTGGTTTTCTGCTCTGGTAAGTGCAGCTGCAATTCTCACTATTTCTACAGACTATATAGAAAAACTATAGAAAAGTAGAATTTTTGCCAAGTAAAAAAAAAAAAAAATAAGGGACTTGTCTGGCTGCTGATTCCCTCTCTGTGGTGAGAAAGTGATTTGTCTTGTTTAATGAGAGAGGTGTAATTTGACTGGCTTGAACCCACCTCCCTTTTGAAGCTGTCTGTCTCCACTGATTACAGAAGGAAGCCAAATTATTGCCTCGGACAATTCATCTTCTTTGTAGCAAGGAGAGGTGAATTCTATCCAAGCCTTTTCTGCAAAATGATAGTGGAGTTTTAGAAAGAAAGCCATCTCCCTTATGCCTTTGAGAAATATGTAGCTTTATTTAAAAAATAATATTTTCCTCCTGCAAAGAGTTGTGGTTATAAAAGGAACGGGGAGGTATTTTCTATTTTAAGAGAATTTATTTACATAACTCTTTTAAAAATAAGACAAAGTAAGTCTAGTACATTTCAAAGTAAACATCACAGAGATCCTGAAGGTGTGTGGTTTCCATCTAGAATGTAGCAATTCTCCTCTTACTACAATAAGTTTGCCAAAATGGGATGTATTTTTAAAAAACACCCATACAGACTTATAAATCCTATCATTATCATTGATGAGATGCCAAACACACGGTGTGCTCCTCTCTCTCTCTCCCAAATACCTGCACAGACACAAACACGGGAACAGAGCAACTATATTGCTGCTTCCACCTTTACTAAATTAATTCTTCCCAGGCCCAGTCTTGGCACCCAGCCACGAGGCACTAATCTAGCCAGGATCAAACAAGCAATGTGCTCATGGTGTTTTCTCACACAACACTTGTGAAAGGCACCTCAGAAAATAAACTTATAAGGTATCAGAGAGACGTGGAAAGTGTCTGCACGCTCAGAGCACAAACCACTTGCTCTTGGCCTCATAATGGACAGAGAAGCTGGGAAAAAGGCACGTTCCCCACGCCTATTTGGAAAATCCTGTGTATGTCAGGAAACCAATTGAATGCCGCTAAACTAATAAAATGCCACACAAGGTAGCAGCTCTCTTCCTCTGTCTTGCAGAGGACTTGGCTGAAGGAGAAATGAATCATGAGCTGTGTGTTTTCATGATGTTCGTATGTAGCTGCTGTGAGGAAGGCAGTGACATATTCTTTTAGTCCTGTTAGTTGTTCTGACTGTACTGAAGTAAGAAGACTGTTTTGTGTGTATGTGCATATTTTCTGATGTAGTCTTATGCTGTAGTGTGATTGAATGTGGGCTTTTTGGTTCTCTTTATGTAGCTTGAAATTATTTTTATGTCATAAAAATTACCTTCGATGTTTTTGAAATCTTTGTTCAGCCCTGTAAGGCCTTTATAAGTTATTGGTTTTTTAAAAGCATTCAAAATGAAAGTCCTAAAAAACCACGGTTGAGATGGAATAACAGTAAAGTGTAGAAAGTTACAAAATGCATCAAACAGCACAAGTGAATAATTTCATCTACAACTGCACACTTTTATGGCTTATGCAATCCCCTCTGATTATCACAGTGCCTCATTTCTACTGTTTCTCTCACGTCCAATGACACAAAAGCTGCTCTGCTCAGTTCTGGGCTTGGGTGCTCGCAGCAAGCCTCAGTGACAGGCCACTCTCAGCTGCTCCTGGTCCCCAATAATTAGCCTGCTATGGCAGCTACCTCTTGTGGTTTTGCCTGTGAGAGACATTTGACACAGCAGACATCAGAGGGATTTTTCAGGAGGCTCTTGTGGCGTCCGAATGGCTCTTAATTAACCACTTAGGTATCCTCGTTCACTCTCCTGCTTGGCACTTTCCAAATGGTAGGGGTTGCACTGTGGATCTAAACACCGGGGAAGCATGCTATCAAAAGATCTTGTAAATGAAGGCTTGTGTAAATTATTTTTAATGATTCCCTCCTGGCACATCATTATGTTTGTAGTTACACACAGGCACTTCAGAGATGGCTCATCTTCCGTAAGGTCAGCTGCAGGACCACCATAACTAGCTGCAGTCAGTAAATGGCTTATTAATTAGCACAGTGATTTTACATTGCTAAGAGCTCTGATGTATGGAGCTAGAATTGTAATTGTGTAGGATCGACATAATAAGCCATCTCAGGGCTCCTTATGCAAATTGCCATATTATAAAATCATTACCTATCTAAACACTGAGTTTTAATAAGAATTACAATGATGAATTTTATGATAATTGACACTCAAATTTTAATCTCTTGGATTTTTATCATTTTGGTGGTTAAAGTGTGTTTCTAATTAAACGTTGCTTAAAATGCAAAGGATTGTTTAACAATTCTATTCAGTTCTAGTTCAAATCAGGTTATTCTCTTTGGTCATAGAAGATGGGCCTTCTTAGTAATAGGTATATGACATTATGTATTACTTCTAGAGTAAAATGTTTAATCTTTTTTTTTTTTAACAATTATGATTTTGATGGCACTGTATTGTCAACTGTGAGATAGAGCATAGTGCATGTCATTGGGTCTGACTTCCATAGTAAAAATGGCTCAAAATAAGGAATTAAAATCTAGGGAAGATATTGAATGCTTATGACATTTAATAGATTTTTCCTTCTTTATTTGTTATTCCAAAGGGTTTAAACAGAGATCTAATAGATTTAATCTTAGATATGCATGCAAAGCTAACAAATTTCAAATTACCATTTATAGCATAGTACAAAATACCTAAAACCGATAGATCATTAAAATTTCACAATTGTATTTGCAGACAGATTTTATTTGCATATTACAATGTTTGTTTATTTTAAAACAATTTTATTCTGTGAAATAATTACTTCAAAGTAGATGCATCAGCAACAAATCTGGAAAAAGTTAGGTGTGAAGCTGATTACTTGCAGCTCAGAAGCCCTCCTGAGTTGAATATGACTTCTCTCTACACTCAGTCCTCAACACACTTCTTCCATGAGATTAATCAACTGTCCTTGGAATCTTGTGAGCCTTCAGTACCTGCAATTTCCTTTGGCAAGATGTTCCACAGGTCTGTCCATTACTGCTCATCCCTTGGTGTGTTTTGAACACGGCTCCTCTACGTTTCTTTGGATAGATTTCTGCACCTGTACAGAAAAAGCAAATGAACAACAAGACCCTCCATGTTGACAAAAATTTTGTGGATACTAGAAAAATATTGTGATCCTAATACAAGCTAAGACTGCAAATGGAAAAACAGTGCACAAAGTCTCATAGCCACTGTTCAGAACTTAATAGAAATTGGTGCAGTCTTTCCAGTTTTACAAAAGATCATTTTAAAATGGATGGGTGCAACTTGTAGGTACTTGAAATAATTAAAACGGATCACTAATATCTGTGGTATTCCCAAAGTATGGAAAAAATATATAACTTTTGGCTGCCATCTCAGATAAATATCAATACCACAATATCATGTCCTGCGGCTTTCTGCCAAATTGTTTCTTTGGGGACATTGGGAGAAGACTAAAATTAACATCTGAAAATAAAATATATAGATCAAAAGTCATTATTTGAGCTTTTCTGTGATTCAGATATTTCTTGCAAAAAGCTTAAAAAAAAAAAGGAAAAGGTAATTAAAGTAAGTCTCTACTGTTAATAACTATCTAGTGGCCTTGTTATAGTTAACACTTTGAGGAGCTCCCTTCATGCTGATCTACCATTGTAAGGAGGTGTAAGAATTAATGGAGATGGACAGTCACTATGGTGCTTCCATGATTTTTGTTTTAAATCATGTTGCAAAACTGGCAAATAGGTCCATATGGAAACAAATAATTTAAAAAGTCAGTGAAGGTTGATAGAATGCTAAAATTGACAGATTCACAGGCTCCTGAAAATAAATGTTACCTGACTGGAAAATGGGTTAAGGTGGATTTCAACACATACTGTGCACATAAGTCTTTCTTTGAGCAAAGTAAATCTAGCTTTTACATCTGAATATAGAAAGAGGTAGTTCTAGTATAAAGATGCATTTCACTTTGTGTGGATATATGTATTATGTATAAAAACTTGTTCCAACTTGTAACTGAGCAAGGCCAGATCTTGGTGCTTTTATATGTTATATTGGATAATTTATAGAATTCTGAATGGCACTGAACTACAGAGTTTCATTCATACTTTTTTCCCTAAGTTTGTCTTGAAGTTTTATTTTAAGAAGAGTCTGCCACAACCTAATGTTTTGACAGCTATAAAGTATTGCTTAGGAAGGGGCAGAAAAAGCATACAGTTGTTGTTACACTGTAACGACTGCATTTGGCAGAGAAGAACGATTAAACCAAAGCCAGACAACTACCAAACTCTCTTTCCTGTGGTTTTGCTACTTTAACTCTGCTTTACAGGCATCCAATGGCATGGTCTCTTTACAATCTTTTAAACATTCCTCTGTGATTTTTGGTATGCTGTGCACACTAGAATGCAATCAACATCTGTTAATTTCTGTCCATTAAATGTATTATCATAACACACAAGCATGATGTTTTATTTGTATGGCTGAAATGAGACTTATGACCCATAATCCATCATCTTCCTGTCATATTTTTATATGTTGTCTATTCAATCCCCAGTACAGTTTAAAAAGCGTAAAACAAAACTATCCTTAAGTTATAGACCAGCTGCTGAAGTGTCCAGCTGAAGAGGTCATTGTGCTTTATTTTTTGCTGAATCTAGCAGGAGTTGCTCATTCTAAGCCAAACATAATACAACGTGGATGTCCCCAGAAGCTTACAGATGAACTACCATGTCTAAACTTTCTAGCAGGCATTTTTCTGAAAATATCATATTGCAACAGATAATGCTTAGAGAACATGGATTGAGCTTAAAAAAAAAAGAGTAAAACATCAACAAATGTTGGAACATTTTTTGTGTATGATTACAAAGAAACCCTCACTAATATTTCATGGATAAAAATAGTAAAAAATATTTTGGAGAGTAGTGGTTTTTTAGCATGGAATATAATTTGAGTATAAATCACTGGCTTATTTAATAGTCTATTATTCTTTTCATTTTAAAATTCAGTTATATGGAGCTTAAAATTATTTTTAAAGCTTTGGCAAAATGTATGACTGCTCAAGAATTGGCTTTATTTTATATTATTTTCATAAAAGTCTGACTGGCCAGTTAAAATCTGCCATCGGGGATAAATAAAGGTCCTTTGCAGTCAAAACTTGGCTGTTGCTATTTTACCTTACAGTAGTGCTACTCCATACTAGTGGGAAGTCTAATATAAGATATAAGCAGAATACCTACATGTATTTTGAAAATTGTGGGTGGAGTTTCAGAGTTGATTTTAAGTTTTGCACCCTTTAGAAAAATAAATAAACATCATAATGCAACCTTGTATCTATTTTCAATATTATCAATATGTAATCATGGTAGATATTCATACACTAGAGAATAGATCTCACCTTTTTAATAAAATTTGGAAATTAAGAAATCCAGGAGAAATGGAAGAATGGTGAGAAGAAAAGAACGTAGCTTTGACTTACCCGATGTGACACCGAGGTGCTCCATCAGCATGAACTGTAAACAAACACTCATGAAGCATTAAATAAATATCAGTGGAGACCATAGCCTGGAATTGAGAAACATATACAGTAACTCAGTCCTGTCCATTTATCTTACATTTCCTACTCAAAAGAGAGAGAAAGAACATCCATCATTCAAAACACACGTAGTACAAAAGAAGAAATTGCAAAAAATGTTGCAGGTATGCAGGATATGTCTTTGAACAAGGGGAGAGCTGAGTCACAAAATTTTCGAAGTGTTAGAACCACAAACTGTGCTAGAAGCAACCAAAGAAAGTCCTGGCTAGTTAGAATAACCTAGTTTTTTGATTGTTTGTTTGTTTTTTAAGGAGGGAAAAATATTGTTTTATTCTTTAATTCTGCCAATTAACTAGGTCAGGACAGAGTGACCTGACTGTTTCATGTGAAGTGAAAACATGATGTTTCATGCCTGAAGAAGAATGATCAGTAAGCTGTTCTAGACTTGTCAAACTAATATATTCTTGACACAGATCATGAAGTAACTACAAACCTTAAAGGATGCTCCTGAAGTGGACTGGGTGAATCTCTTTGCTTACCGGTAATACAGAGACACCTGATGACTGTACTCCCTCAAGAGTGTTTGCTAGAGCCTTTTGGCCAGCACAGCAGCAGAGCAAAACCCTGACTCAAGGGTAGTTATAACCCATCAGGTTCTTGTAAAAGCCTGGCAAAGCACATCTTTTTCCCCCAACTTCATGGTCAGCATTATCACTGGATTTGAAATCAGAAAGGTTTCTTTCCCCAGAAGGTTAGCAAAGACCTTCCATTTTCTCACCCTTGTGCTTCAGCCTATCTTACTTTAGGCCACGTGTTAAATCCTATGTCATTCCCTGTCTCCATCTCATGCACGGAGGATAAAAGTCTCTTGCTCAGCACCTGCAGAACACAACAGGCCACTAAGTAGGAGGTTTTGTTTTTTAATTCTGATTTACCACCTATTCTGTAGGTATGTCAGGAGGAATAGTGTGTCTAGGAAGAATCTAAATATGCATGATTATGCAATGTCAATGGAGAAATCCTTTTGGAAGCAGACATTTTGAAACCTGGTCCTTTTAAAACAGAATGCCACTACCACCAATCTGAACTTGTAATTTTCTAGATGTTGTGGGGTAGGTTTTGTTTTGGTAAGAACTAAAGAGCCAGGTGAACACAAACTCTCTTAAGTGTTCCCATATCAAGTTCCCCATTCAATAGTAGCTGGACATGACCCATCACAGATTTTTCAAATGTAAGCTTCAGATCCCTGTTTCTGTGACTCTCTCATGCACCTCCTCTCATTTGTATAGCTAAGACAACTTGAAGAGATTCCTTTTCCCAAACACCAGTACAAGTGTGGGAGAAACTCTGTAGATTATCCATTTTTCCAGTATGATAGACTGTCATCATCTTACTGAAGAAGTTGAATTTTTAATATTTTCTGACTTTTTCAGAAAACTAATTTCCTGGAACAAGGAAAAGGCATTTCCCCAACTTTTTTTTTCTCTTACCAAGGTCTGGCAATAAAACATGAATGTGCCCATGTTGCTAAAAGAAGTCACAGTAAATTTGCAAAGTAGGAAGTATTAGCAAAGCAAATACAGAAGTTTTCGCTAGCAGCCCTAGCAAGCCTTCAATAAGTGCTTGATTGTGACTATTAAAAACAAGATGATCACATATGACAGCAGCTGATAACTGTAATATCATGTTCATGTAAGTGACTGACCTGTAGTGCAAAAACTTTTTTCCTGTTTGGGAAAAAAAAAGATAAATAAAATCTTTAGTGATCTTCAGAGAAGCTCTGTTTATTTTCATACAAGGTTAGTTTTTCTATCTAAATTTCTAAGAGGTTGAAAAACAGATTTCACTGCAGGAGCTGGCTGCACCCTTAATTATGCCCTCTAAATACTTGCTTCCCGATGAGTCAATCTTTCTCACAAGTCAGTTCTTCTTTTCTAACTATTTTTGCTGCTGTTTTCTGCACTCCCTCTGGTTTGAAAATAGCTTCATGGTATGGAGATACACAGGGCTCTATATTATTCCAAACAACACAGGGCAGATGTCAACTCTTAACAGGATGAATTCAGTTGTACGTTAGTTTTACATTTAACTTACTTTTCAAATTCATTTATACGATTATGCATCATCATTCATGCTTTATCTCCTCTCTCTTTCTAGCTTGTTTCCTAGTGTTTCATACCATTGCTGTATATTTGTCTTTGATTTCTAATTCTGCTGAGCTTTGCTTGCCTTAAAAAATAATTACTAGCACCCTACATTTACTATTGCTATGAAATCTTAAAAGGTCTTGAATTGAAATCACTCTAATTTTTGACCTATGTCAAATAAATCTTTAAATTCTGACATTCTAACAACTCTGTTTTTTCTTTAAAATAGATTTCAAGAAGAAGTAGTTACAGGAATTAATGACCTGAGGTATTACTCTTGTCCCCTTTCTTCAGTATAATCTCTATCAAGAAAACTGTCACTGTATTGAACGGGTGTGGTTTTTGGTCAGCAAGTATTGAGTCTTAGAAGAACTATTTCACTGTTGCTGGATTAGTGTTGATACCCTTTCTTGGGAGAGGAGTTTTGGCAAAAGCCACTTTTATATAACCACCACAGTAAACTTCTTCTGGGAGTGGTTTCCCAGGATTTGAGCAGAAGAGATTGATGAGGTGACCAACTTTCTCTAAAGAGCAGTGAGCTGCCATGTTAGTAACACCCCTGCTTTTGGGAGGAAGGTTGCAAAGATGTGTGAGGCAGAGATTAAGTGAAGGTAATATGTCTGTGTAAATGACTGCACTGACCCATCTGCCTTCCATTTCAAAATATGTGGTATCTCTGTACACATTTGTTGCTGCTGTCAACACATCTTGCTTTGTTTTCTATTCCTAACAAAGCAAACACCATTTTTATTCACAGAGATCTGTGTCTATTCTCTCTTTGGCATCTCTGTCTATTTGAAGCAAAAAGATCTAAGGAGGGATCCAATGGATTGAACTCAGTCAGGCATTTTCTTTTGGGTGACCTCAGCAGGTTTACCTGAGTAAATGTAAAAGCAATGAAAAAATGTTCCTCTGCTCACTATCCCATTTATCCTAGAGCTATGTGGGCATTTGTACAGCTTTTTCTGAGCTGAGTCTGGCCTGGAAAGATGGTTTTAATTATGAAGATCACTCTGTGTTATCTTTACTCTGAATTCTGCAACATTCTTGTATCTTTTCAGATTGTTGTAACACTTCACTTGGAATTCTGTGTGACAAAGTTTCTGGTGGAATTTTCCACTGGTCATGCATATGCCCACTGTCGTCATTTCCAACATCATGTGCATAAAGCCTTTGCATGGATTCCATTTTGCAAATAATGTCATCCCATGATGGCTTCACACTTGCTCCTTAAGTTCATAAATGCCATGCCATTCTCCTGCTTTCCCATCAGTGCCAAATTTGATCAGTCAAAACAATTCCACAGTAAAAAATGTCTTTGAAACACTGGAAGGGTTTTTTCTTTTTTTNNTGTGAGGGTTTTTTTTTTTTTTTTTTTTTTTTTTGACTGGGCAGAAAGGATATCTAATGGAGGTACATGTTTATGTATTATTGTATATAGACCAAATTACACTAAGAAAATACCCAAGCTTCATGCCTTTAATTCCTCTATTGAAAAAAAAGGATACACAGAGTGCTTTATTGCAGAAATAAAACCATTCTTATATATATGTGTATATATATACACATATATATATATGTGTATATATATATGTATAACAAGCCTTAATCAGGGTTTATTTAAAGACCTAAGCCTTCCCAATCTATTTTTTTTTTTTTCAAACTTATCTTGTAAGATCGAAGATTTTTTAGTAAAGACATTTGCAAGTAATAATTCCTTGGACAGTGTACTACTGGCATTCAGTGAGTAACAAGAACATTTAATCTTAAAGATAAATGCTGTCTGAAGATACTATTATTCAAGTGTTTTCAAGACCTCCATGTCTAGTACTAAGTTTGTAATTTCTAACAAAAATTTTTGCTTTATTTATTAGAATGCTTAATGCCAAACTTGTGAAAAGTATTGTGAGGCAGCAGCAAAGCAATAGTTGATGTTTAACAAAAGAACAGCAAATCCTTTGGCATGGACTAGGGAGCACTGCTTGTTTCATGATATATCCTGTGGTACCTTTCCTTCACACAGTCAAAAAAATTTCTTTTCCTGGATTATTCGATTGTCTTTTCTAGCATTTTTAATGCCTAGTAGAACTCATGTTTTATCCTCCTAGCAGTGACTCATCTGTGGAACATGGAGTGGTCCCAGTGTGTATCTGGGATGTACTAATACGCAGCTATATCTGGGTAGCCAAAACCACCTCATGATACTATGCCAGCTAAATTACCATAAGCCAAGAAAATTGGTGAAGGACTTGCTTAAGTCTCATTCTTTCCCATTTTTGTGGTTGTCTCTAGCCAAAACTTTTATGTTTTGTTATCTCTGTGAATAATTATTTCTACATTCTTTTGCCTAAATAAACCTTGCTGGTGTTATATTTTTCCTGGCAGGATTTTCTTCTGTAATCCTTTTGCGTACAGTTTTGACCACTGCAAATGCTTCTTGCTTCCATCATTTGCAAATGTCATCCTGTATGTTTTTGAACTGAACTTAAACAGTTTATTTATTTATTTATGCCTGGGTGGAAGAAGTGATAAAATACACCGAGAAAAGGACACAGATGCAAAAGAGTCGTCTTGTTGCCAAGACATGTTATTGTGTGTTCTAACCAACCACAGATTTACAATTAATAGTAAAGTATACGGCAATTTCCCTTGACCATCCCTAGCAAGATAGCAGTAGGGAGTTATTTAAATTAAATCAGAATAATTATTTTAAAATAGGCTTGATTAGATATATAAATATAAATCACACCACCACAGATTGTTTTAAAGTGGTTGTCCCAGGGGCTTCAGAAAGACTGGATGATGAAAAAGGAAAAGAAAAAGGGCTTGGAATGAGTCCCAAGAGAGCACTTTTGAGTCATTTCAGTTTTACATTATCACATTATATTAAACATATTGAAAAAACTATAAAGACTTGTGAACTAGTGACAACACTGAGGTGACATGATCTTGCATTATTTCTCAAATTTTTTCAGTAGTTGACATTGACTTTGTGCAGCTTTTAATGTTTTTACAACATAAAATGTTGTAAAATTTTATACAATAAAGCATACTGACTATACTTTATAGAATCTTAGATAATAGGTATTTATCTACAGGTTAGGTTGTGCTAATTACAGAAGATAGCAAGAATTACTTACTTCCATTATGAATTCAAATGAAGGCAATATTTAATAGAATGTTGTTTATCCTGAGACACTTGTTTTTTAAAGGAATTGCAACTTTTACTATAATCATACTTATTTCTTTATTTACTTATTTTCTTATAAACTTTTCTAAAGTAAATTTTGGAAGAATGTGAAAGCACAGCACGTGCAGAATTTGCTCTCATGTGGTAGGGGACTGAAACCTAATGTACAGATTTTGGCTGGCTCAAATGAGAAGATAAAAGATGTGGGTATAAGGAAGGATAAAGAAAAACCATAAAGAAATATTAATATAGTGAGAGGTGAAATTCTATTACTTACAAAAACAAATTTAAAAATATAACTTGTTCATTAAGTTCCACATTTTTGTATCCTATGAGATATCTGAGAGAATTAGTATTAAACAAAAATTATCATTCTGTCCTTACAAAATGATCATCTAAACAACATGAACGTGAACTTGATAGCAATAAAAAGTCATTTTTTCAGAATTAAAAATTAAATGAATGGCATAGTTACACCTGCCTTACAGTGATCTTTTTCAAGCCCAAAGAAATAGTATTTTTGTATTTTTTGTATGCATGGCTGATTTTTCATGTTAGGAATTTAGAAAGAATAGCTCAGAGTGGTTTCTTGGGTTGTAATATTTAAGAACTTCATTATTGTTGTAATATAAATTTATACTATGAATGTATAACATTGTCATAGGCTGGAATAAACAGGAAATATGCCTGAAGCTTTCAGATCAGAAGCTGTGGTGTCTCCCAGCACTGCCCACTTTGTAAAGGACAGAGCAACAGCTGTCAATAAATCATGCCAGTCTGCGTGAAACTTCATCAGTCTGCCCAGAAAGCAAACCAAAAAGGTTGTGATAAACACGTGACAGTCATCATAATTTATAAAAGACGAGGAAAGGGATTTCCTTCTTTCTTTCTTAAACAGACATTCTGGTAGCAGAATAGTTCATCAGCGTATTTTCCTGAAGTATTACTGAAGCAAAAATGTAAAAACTTTGAAAAAAGTATAACCACTTCAAAAAAATTATTTCTAAGCAATAGGGAGCAAGACAAGTTATTAATACAGGCATTGAGCTGTAAAGTAAGGAAAAATTAAAGGGGTTTTAGTCCCTAAATTAAATCTAACTCCAAAAATTGTCCACATTTCAAACTGCTCCTGTATCCCTCCTAAATCCAAGAGTTTGGGCTATCTTTCCAAAGATCTCACACGGTGGAAGTAGAACAAAATTACAGAAATCAGTACACAGAAAGCATCTGTCACTTAACAGTCAGGAAATTTTTAAGTAGTCTGTTATTCTTTCTATATTATTAATTTATTTTTCAAAGACGTTCCATAAAAACATTGACATAGAATTTAATATTCTGTATTTTGGTTATTTTCATTTCAAGGATATCTGAAAGAAATAAGTGTTTAAACTTCTTGTTAATATGAACTTGGTAAGGCAATACTGAGACAGTGCCTCTATTGTTTTTCCATAATAACAAACAAGCATAAAATATTTTTATTCAACTGAAACAATTTTCTCTGACATGCCAACTGGTGATGATATGTCACTATCATATAATAAAACTTTTTGTGCTTTCTCTCTGGAGCTTATTTCATCACTCTGCTATTAAGGAGCCTCAATTACAGCATTTCCTGATTATAATTGTTTGCTTTTGCAACAATAACATTTTTTCTCGTAATTTTGGTCTGAATTTTATCTTACCCATTTTAATGTTTGGCGGCAATAAATATTTGGTCATGACACCTTTCTGTATAGAGATGTAAGCTCCATCATTTAGTATGATATAGATATAATTGGAAATGCTTGGAAAGAAAAAAAATCAGCCAAGTTCTTTAGTGATTCAATGTATGGGTCTGTGGAAGCAAAGAAATATCCATTATATTGAAAGCAGTAGTATTAACCTCTATTGTCTGTGATGTGTTTTACAATGGTATTTGTGAAATTGACCATGAGAATACATAGTATTTTATGCAGCCCACTCATTTCCTACTTAAATGAGAGCAATGATGATCACTCTAAAATTGTACATAGCCTGATTCTAGCTCTTAGAAGATGTAATATTGGTGAAGATCAAGTGCTAGTCCTCACAAAGGTCCATGCCCTGAGTGAGCCTGGACTACTGATGACTTCTCAATCTTGTAGTCATGTAGTTTTATGGGGGTAGAAGTATGATTCCCCTAGCAAAGAGACAGCCCAAGGCATTTCTGAATTTCAGGAACAAGCAAAAGAGAGTTCAGAAAAACCATTCTAAATATCTATATGGCCTAGCTTCCTCACAGTTTTGACTTTGCACTCAAAAAAACACACACTGGAAAGAGAAAGATAGAAGAAAAGAGGGAACTTGTTCTGTTATTGTTGGAGTTGCTCACTCTTCCATAAATTTCCCCTCTATTTTCCATTTTCCCTCATCTTTCCACAAGATTTCTAGCCACCTGTGAGTGTGGTAAGGATCCCACCAAGCCTTAGTGCCTTGAACTCCAGAGACAGGATTGTTCTTACAGGGGTGCTTGGGACACACAGGGTTTGTCCCTTGTGGTTAAAAAGGTGATTTTACTGCCCTCAGCATCATTTAGTTTTCTTGCAGAAGAACTGAGAGACAAGGAACAAGCAGAAAGCCAGCCTTTGCAATGAAACAGTTAATCAGTTATCAGCATACCTGTGTAGGATTTAGACTTGTTTTTATTAGGACCATTTTTACTACTGGGGACTACTGAGGAAATAATATAGGGTGAATCTTCTGATAAAAATCTGCAAAAAAATTCCGGCACAAAAGGACATGCTCATTGTGTGCAAAGGTGAGAAAGCAAAGAAACAATCAAACCAAGGAGAAAAGGTTGTTGCTTTGGTTGTTTCTCTTTTTTTCTCTTAAACAGGAAATTTCAAAATCATCTCTGATATAATTCAGTCATTATCTAAATTACCCAGACTATGATTTTCCTGCTCTTGGGTAGGGTAGGCATGGATAGACAAGCTGCAGAAATGTTCTCACAGTATTTCCACCTCAAAATCTGTTCTAGGGGATGTCCCTTAAAATTTCTATTCTTGCCAGAATAATAGCTCAGATAATGGGCTGAAACCAAAGCCTGCTAAATCAAATCCTGGACTTTCCTAAAATACAAACAACAAACAAAACTCTCCTGATCTGTTTGCTCTGATTTCTGATTTAAAAAGCCCAGGAGTATCTCTGCTCCCCATTCATTTGCAGCTGGTTTATACTCAGAATCAGTTGTCAATTAAGAAATGTCCTCTTCACTTTAAGATGTCATTCTGTACAGGCCCTCAAAAAAATCTCCAAAAAATCCCTTACTACATTAGATGTAATTTGATTTTTTGGCAACAGAATATGGAAGGAATATACCCAAAGATAGCAAATGTATCCTAAAAAAATCTAAGTTTTATTAAAGATGCTGTACCCTCAAGGCTGCCCCAAATTTTTCCTTCACCAGTCTCACACTTCCTTATTGACTTAGTCAACGTTATTCCTGAGAAGCTACTAACATCTACTAGGAACTCCTAAGATTGTTTTCTGAAGACTGAAGTAGGTAACTTGAGCATCCTTTAGTTTGAACATGATTTGTTCAACAGTATTCTTCATTCTGAAGCCCCATGTTCAGCTTCCTTTCAAATGACCTAAGCTGATCTAAAGGTCTGTTTTGAGCTTTATGTTAATACATTGTCAACAGTCAGAACTGTAAGTTTCCCATAAAGCAGGAAAAGGAGATTGCTTCTAGTAGCATGTCTTGTATCTATATATTTTTAAAAATTAAATACATAGTTATATGCAAAATTTCAGCCTCAATAAGATTTGCATATGTATATAGTTACATTTTAAAACAAAATGGGACAAGCATTTTTCAGTTTTCCCTACTTTTATATTCTTTTATTTGCCTCTACTCCATCCTTGAAACCCTAAGAAGGAGCTGAAATAAAAGAATGTCCAACTTCTTTTCCTCATGTATGATATACATATATACATATTGTGTATGCCATGTGTGTTGTATGGATTTCTAGCTACCCATATGTACATACCCATATACCTATACTTGTATATATAATGTATATATACCCAACCCAAAACCTCACAGCTCTCTTTCATATGGGCATGTCTTAGGGGCATGGAGAGGGCTGGAAACCTCACCCGTTGTGCAGCTGGTCTAAAAGTCTGACATCTATACTAGCTAGAGAAAGTAAACCAAAAATATTCTTGGAACACCTAGAGTAAAACTGCTCTGCCCCTCTTTCAGGAACAAGGTTATTGTATAAAAATGTGAGATTTATAGGGATTTTCTTTGTGTAGTTTCATTTCACAAGTGAGTGTGCAGAGGGAGGGTATTAAGCAACAAGTTTAAAGTGGATGGTTTGGGTGGGGTGAAGGGTAAGTAAAGGAAGTTATTTCTGTCTGCCCATGTAGCAGGGTAGAGCAAGTCTCTATTAGTGTCTCATTATTTATGACTAATCAGCACCCAGAAATGAATGTTGGCTTTTGTTTGTTTTGTTGTGGGTTTGTTTTTTTCCTATTTCCAGTGGTTGAAATCTCATAGATGAGAGTAACTGTATGATCTTTACCACAGACAAAAGCCTGTCAGCCCCTAGTGTTTTAATCAAAACAGAAGGGACCTTTAGCAATGAGTCCCATTTAGCTACATTTTTTTACCCTAACTGCTGAGTTTCTCCTGGGGGAAAGAGCAGCTCTGTTGCCTCCCAGAACTGCCTTTCACAGAGGAAGTGCTCAAGCACAACAGTCTCTGTGATTTAGAGATGTAAAGTTGCATCTGATCATTTCTCTGGGCTTTTTTTGTTCTACTAACAAAGAGACTTTCTATGCCCTTCTAAACTCTTCATATTTGTTTTCTTTTGAGACAGTGGACAGCAAGGATATTGAAAGTGTCAGAACTGTTACAGTCTAGAAAAACGAAGCCAAGAGGACATGTGATAGGTGTTCAACTACATTGAAGTATAGAGATGAAAAGAATAAACTGTTCTTCTTGTGCCTCATAGATAAGACATGCAGCAATGAAAATACTTTATGGCAAGGCAGGTTTAGGTTAGGCACCAGGAAAACACTCAGTACTACTAAGGCACTGGAGGGTTCTCACTATTGGTATGCAAACACCTGCAAGGAATAACACAGATATAATTTCCTCTGCTTTCATATGGAGGTGTGAACACTGAGAGCCTCCCCAGTCCTGCTTTCATAACTCTATGGCAACGAATACTATGCAGTCACAGGAAACTGCCCTCAAATTCATACACAGCACATTACATTCTATAGTCAATGGTTTATGTTCCATATTCTGAATTTATGTTCTATATTCAGTTCTGTATTTTTGATTTTATTGTTAAAAAGATGATCTATTTCCTATACGAACTTAAAATGTGATACTTGGTTGGATAAGTCACTCAGTACCTTGGCATAATAGCCTTATATTTAGCTCTCTGCTTATATACAACAGAAATTTAAATTCTAAACTCTTAGGCTTATAGAAATAGGAATACTTTTACAAACCTGTCAAACAATTTTGAAGTTCATGGGTTTGATGCAGTTGTCCTTGCTGTTCTAATTAAGTAATTCTGCAGTAATTTGTGATATGTTTTATTCTAAGCCATGACCAAAGATGGGTTTTTTTCATGTTTTCCTTGAAGAATGTTCAGTAGCACATACTTAAAGATCAGAAGGTATCAGGCAAATGGATTCAATTTCCCTGGCATACCTTCCAAGCTAGAAAAATTGCTTAAGCGTTAATTATTTAGAGCAGGGTTCTCTATGTAGACTGTCAGGCTTTGCAGCTGAGATGGCCATGTCCCTTAGCAGTTTGTTGAGCCTTTCAGAAACCGCTTATACATTTGGGCTTCTGTGACAAGTGATTCCACTGCATCATTTCACGTGGTACAAAAAAATCTTTCTTTGTTGTCTGCTAATTTCACTGGCAACTCTACCATGGTCATGTCTTGTGCTTATCAGAGCTAGGGAATAACTTATTCATTATCTTCATGGTTTTCAGGATTATAAAATTCTCACATCTTAGTTTAGCCAGCTTTACCCTACTTTATTCTGTTTCTCATATTATAGGAATAATGGTATTTCTGCTTGCTCTTTACCTTCTCTAGTTTTCTTGTGGCTATTTTGAGACTGGATGACTGGAGCTCTGTGAAGTACTCAAGACATGATTTCAGAATGCATTTTCTTAGTGTTGTGTTTATGATCTCTTTGGTTTCACTTTCTTTCCTAAAATTTAGATTTGTCTTTTTAACTTATGCTGAATGTTTAGACTGTAGTTTTAGAGACTGGTATGTATGTCCCTTTCCAGAGTGGCAGTGTGTGTTTTAGAGAGCCTTGCAGATTGCAGGTATAAATAGAATAAAATTTTCATTCAGCCACATTACTTTACATTAATTGACACTGAGTTTTACTCAATGTTGTAAGAATATTTTGTATTTCTTCAGTCACTGCTCTGAGTAATTATGTAGCATGAGAAGAAGAATGAGTACAGAAATCCAAATGTTGCAGTCCTTGTCTAGTGGACTGGCCTCTAGGAAGCCAGTCCTACCTAGATAAATTCAAGCACCTCTTTGTGAGATTTGTTTCATATTCCAGTCGTATTTGAACCAACTCTGTCCTAGGATCAGGAGAAAAATGGTTTAGACCTACCTCTAGACTTTAATCTAGATACATAACAAGAGTTCATTTTTTAAGGCTAAATATTTAACATTTTATGGATTTATTCTTGTTGCTTAAGTATTATTACCCTTGCAATGGAGCAATAAGATGATCACGTATTAGGAAGCTATTAACCCTTAACTAGCTGTATTAAATTCATTTAAAAAATGGAAGACTGGATGAAATGCTCATTCCATGTGTCTTTGCAATTAGTTTGACTATAGTAAAGACTGTTATTCTCAGACTTATGCCAGACTATTAATATTCTATTTGTATTATGGATATGTAAGTATTTTAATTACAGAGCAGAAATAATGAAAAATCATAGTTGAAGTGTCAGAGATAAGGTTTCACTTTATTTGCATTTTACCATTTCCTGACATCTGACATTGTCTTGGCAGCTTTGATATTCCCTCAGTAAAAGTAGTGGTGCTTGTTTCTGTGACTATGGATTTACAAATACATATAATATATTTAAAGAGTTATTTGTATAGTTGAGCAGACACAACATCACCATTAGTTTTCTATGTAACTCTTTTTAGAATCCAAGAGGACATAGACATTAACACAATAACTATCAGTAAAGCAGAAGACATAAAAAATCTGTATATGTTGATGGGAAAGCACTTACACCTGGGTAATACAGAGGAATTTGAATCACACTTTATGGTGGGTTGGGGAGGTAGTTTAAATAGGTTGTAGAAAAAAGTGAACTGGTAAAAACTGGAGTGTGATACATCTTTTCTGAGGGTGTTAATTAGGTTAGCAATTTCAAAGGGAAAAAAAAAGGAAGAAAAAAATTATTCCACCAGTGGTTCCAAAATTTTCAGCAGCCAAAGACCGGGTCTGTGTGCCATGTTAGGACAGTGCATACACATTTTATAGCATGAAAGAGTCACAACTTAAACTTAAAGGAGCCACAACTTTAACTGGCAAACAGTAGTGCCCTGGGGCATTCTAAAAACAAAGGACAAGTTGGAAATAACTTCATGAAGACTACGTCTCATTCACACTTTTATGCTAAATCTTTCTGAGGAAGTATTGAGGCATATCCCTTAAGCAATCGAGCTATTAATTAAGCTCTACTTTCTGCATTGACAGCAGTAGTAAAGAGGAAAGACAGCACCTCGAATTAAAGATACGTTATTGGGACTTTCTCTGTTTTGCTTGTTTGCTTCAAAGTTTGCACACAAGTGAGTATGTTACGTCTAGTTTCTGTCTGAGGGAGTTAGAGGATAGAGGTTGCTTGGGAAGCAGCAATACGCATTAGTACCCAATGTGTTGCTGCTTTACCAGATGAGATTGGAAGATAAGGAAGGCATGGGTAATTATTTTCTAAAATTTTGATTATCATTTCACACAGTTATCAAACAGAACCCAAGTACAGACTTCTTCATTGCACAACTTTGAATCTTTCAAAGGTGTATTTTTTCCCTTTTCCCTGGGAAGCAAACTGAATTCCTCAAACATCTGTGAAATGTTCATGTTGAATTGTTCACTTTTATACTCAAGAATGTGTGTGTCGTGAATGCAAGCTCAAGATCCTGCTCAGCCTTTCTGAGGGCTTCAGTTTTAGTCATATTTGATCAGTCTCTAAACATAGTAAGAGGCATAACAATCTTTCTGACAATATTTTATTTGAAATATGTATATCAGTTTGGATAAATATCAATTGACTTTGAGCATTATATTGATTCCTTAATTGAGTATATACAGCAGATATTAAAAAAACCTAAAGTTTACCCACACAATATCTGCACTCAAAATAGTGTTACTTAATAATTGTATAAAGATTTAAACCTACAATAAGTACAGATTCTTTTGTCTGTGTGTGAATATACATGACTAACTTTTCCATATACCAGTTTGGATTCGAAAAATACTCCCTTGTTCCGAGATGATTCTGAATGCTAAATACCATGTATTTACATAGTACCCATTAAACAACTCTTTTTTTTGCTCTTGCAAAGTTCTTATTCTGAATCTCTTCACCTTTAAATCACTTTGCAAATTTTTCTTAGCTGGCAACAATTTTAATATCTAAATGCTACTTGGAGAGGCAGAAAAGCTATAAATAAAAAATTATACCTTTTATCTTTATTTGTTTAGTCTTAGGTGAGTGAAGAAACATTCTGAGTTGGTGGAAGTTTTGCTCCTTGTTTCTACCACTGTTTGCAGCTAATAGCCTTACTGAACACACACAAGAGGGAACTCAGATTACTGAATCATTCAGACAGAGCTTACATAGATGGGCAATTCTAGCATGTTGTAAGGGCCCATCTTCAGGAAATTGCTTTGTCACATGTGTTGTGGTGTCTCAAAGCCACAGTAGAATGGCTGGGTGTGGAACAGATAATGATTATCATAGAATAGGAAAGAAAATTATGAAGAGTTACACGGCATTAAAAGACAAGTTTTCTCTAATCTTTCTTAACCTTTGCTCTTTCTGTAAGTAGTGTCCTCAGAGGAGTATTCCCCAGTTCAGGAGCAAAAAAAGGATACCACAGTATAACGGTTCTCATTTTTCAGTAAAATCTGGGTTATTATGATTCATTTGGAGTTTGATCCTGTGATATTATATCTCAACATTATATGACATCATTAAAGACATCTTATATTGTTTTTGCCTATGGTTAGAAATTATGTCTGCTTAATCAATTCCATTATGCATTCAACCATCCATGACACATCAAAGGCTAATAAGATTTTTTTTAAAACTTTGCTTGCTTAAAATGATTTCCCTCCAGATCAAGATGCAGAGCACAAAATATTAATCAGTTTAAATAAATATCAAGACTACCCAAATAATATGAATAATTGGCACAGTGCAGTGCCTACTGCCCAGTTCCCAACAGCTGGTCACACTGGCACATGGCACCATCTCAACAGTCTTTGAGATAATGACTTTGGCATCTGCCGATGAGCGTTTGCTACTGCCCACAGAATTTACAACTCACAAGTGGGAAACAGAGGCTCCAACAGAACTTTTTTATGCAAGGTCTTTGAAATTTATTAATGTAATGCAAACACAAGCCTTCCAACCCATTAAATTGTTGATGTTATGCGAATCCACTCTGGAATTGCAGATCCTCATTAACATTATTTGCATGTTAATCTGCATCTTTTTAATTAGTGATATTATTTATGCACATAATTTTCGCCTACTGGTGCCAAGGCTGAAGCGCATTAATTAATCTACTGAGATGCCAAACTGTTTATTTTCTCCCGTACTTTTATTTGTTTACATGGTGTTTTGGATTCAGGGAAAATAAAAAAGAGCCTCAAGAATAAAAGCAGAAAGACAAGATTAACTAAAAGCTCTTTTTGTTTTCATAATTTAAATTGTAATATTAGCCAAATGTTGTGTTTCTTCCCTCAGAGATCGGTTATTCAGTTACATTACCTTGATGTATTATTAAAATTTATAATGGACTCTGGAGGCTTCTTTTAGTTCTCTCCTTCATTTACAGAATATACTCAATGTTATTTTAATCTTCCTACAACGCTTCCATGCATAGGCAATGATCAGTTCTCCCTTGCGAATCTCCAGTGCTGCTCCACTTTGCACAACTGATAAACATTTAAATAAGCCTTTTCAAAAAAGAATTGCATACTAAAATTATTAACCCATTAATGGAGTTAAGAATTGCCTGACAATTCGTCTTTCCTCTAACTAGGTCAATTGTAACGTTTATCTGATCAACAGCAATGAACTAGTCTTATCTCTGAAATACTGCATGCCTTACATAGACAAGCTTAGAAAACATTGACTTCAGCATTACCTTTACATTTCTTACATACTTATCTATTACATTTGCTGGCATTCCTTCCTTCCTCACTTCTTCTTTTCCTTCCTTCCTTCCTTCCGTCCTTCCGTCCTTCCTTCCTTCCTTCCTTCCTTCCTTCCTTCTTCTCTTCCTCTCTTCCTTTCTTTCTTTCTTTCTTTTCTTTCTTTCTTTCTTTTTCTTTCTTTCTTTCTTTCTTTCTTTCTTTCTTTCTTTCTCTCTGTCTCTCTGTCTCTCTCTCTTTCTTTCTCTCTTTTTCTTTCTTTCTCCCTTTCTCTCTTTTCCTCTCTCTCTTTCTCTCACAAACATGCAAAGAGTCACTTCCAAAACCAGTTTTCTCTACTAGACAGCAGAATTGCAATATTATCTCTTTCACTCTACCCTCTTAGGGGAAGAAGTGAGTTCCAGTTGCCTGTAGAAAGGTAGAAGTATTCTCTCCTCACCTGTAAAAAGCTCTTGTTTGTAAACCCAGAAGAGTAGTGTGGCATTCAGATTTTAAAACTGTGCTGTGTACATGCATAGGAAAACTTTTACTGGGTCATGATTAAACCTTGCCCAGGATGGACTTCGGACCAGTATGATACTGGAAGGAAATGTCAGATTTAAAGGCATGGAAGGATTATTCATGTAACAGGTTGAAAGTGAAAGATGGTAGCTGTTAGAATCTCCATGTGGGTTTCAAATGTGGAAATAAATCCTTCGAGATGTGGATTAGTGGAGGAGGACAAAAGAAGTACTCAGACATGGAAAAGGTTTAGGTGCACAAACGCTGCGTGTAACTTCATGTATGCATGCAAAGTTTTCTGTGACTAAAATGTATCCCTTGTATTTTATGTATTTTATTTTCAATTGCTTTTTTTTTTTTTTTGTGATGGTTCGTGCACATTTCTCTTCTAGGAAGGCAGGCCTGGATGGCACTGTGTGATTGGCTGAATATGATTTGTTGGTTGAGCTCCCATCATTATTTAAACATCCTCAACCTTTCCCCCATGCCACAGCTGTGAAGGAGAGTAAGTTAGTTCAATACACAACTGGGTATACTGACACTACTTGCTCATGAGTGTCACAGAGCAGTCTTTAAATTCTTTTACACTCTCAGTGGGGTACCAAACACCTAGGGTAGAATTAGAACAGCCAATGTTTATCAAGACTATTTTCTCTACATGTCCTCTAATAATTAAGCTAATGCCACATAACTTTTGATAATAACCAATACTGAGTTCCTTGGACTAACCTGGGGAGAAGATTTCTATCTAATTACATAAACCAATAAATTAGGCCAGGAAAAACATTTCTGCACCTTTGTATTTAACCTGTGGCATATTTTAAATGGGTACTTGTATTAAGTACTGTGTGGTTCTCTATATTTGCCTTGGCAGAAAGAAAGGTTACGGTTTTATATTTTATTCTTGAGTAAGACAAGATGACCTTGAAATTAAAGTCCCTCATAATTCACTGAAAAAATGGGGCAGAATTAAGTCTGCATGGGCAAATTTTCCTTTTCCCAGTATCAGTTAAATATTTATGTTTTCTCAACATATTTTTCTTAATGAAATCTCAATATATATATTAACATATCTTTGTATGGATATGCATATGCATTGCATAGAGCAAGACAACATGGTGACAGCGGGGATAAGGACATAGACAACTTGCAGAGGGAGCACTGTTTATGATGACTTCTTAAGCAAGATGTGATGAACAGGCAAGTGAATTGTGCAACATATCCCACTCACATAACAAGAAAACCTTTACTTTTGTTTATTACTTTTGGCATAAGTTACAGAAGCCTGTTTCATTAATATTTTAGATTTGCTGTAATACTTTAATGTCATACAGTTTGGGTTTTGCTGCATGTTTTTAACTTTCAAATTCATGTTTTAAAAAAATTCAACTGCACAAGTCAAAATAATTTACAAACACTCTTTAAGGAAACTAAAAAGTAACCCCATGAAATTAAAAAAGAGTATTATCACTAATTAGGTTAAGAAACGGCACAACAGAGATATTTATACTCAGTTCTTACAAATCTAAACTTACCCCAGGTCACACAAGAAGGCTGTGTAGAGTCCAAAATATAATTCACATCTCTAGACTTGCACATTTGTTCCACAATGATGTTTATGTCTGTTTGGCATTAGGTATGGTCATAAAGTGATCAAATTCATTGGCTATTTAACATTATTCAGATGAGGAAAATGAACTGGATTGCCAGTCTATTTCAAATAAAAGGAATGTAAAATGAAACTTGTCATTACTCATTATTGGTTAAAGAAATATAAATACTTCATAGAGCTTATTATTCACCATGTATTCATTTAAGGCCAAATTTTCGGCCCAAGGGATCATTCACACAGGTTTGCCTATTTGTCTGCACACCAGGATTGGCACAGAGAAATGGGGTGATTGTGTATGGAAATTGGTAGCTGGACATACAGTAATCTGACCCACACGCATTCAGGAAAATGGTTTTGCATTTTATACAGGGGTATATTAGTGAAATATATGTGTATTCAGGCAACTTACTAGATGTCTAGTGGAAATAAAATACAGCACAGAGGAAAAAGTCTAGGAGGTTCCTGGAGTGTCTGGAAGATAACTTCCCCGCAAAGCTGGTGAGAGAGTCAGCTAGGGAAGGAGCCCTGCTGGACCTGTTTGTGAGCAGAGAAGGACTTGTGGGTGACATGATAGTTGAAGCCTTTCTTGGGCACAGAGATCATGCAATGATAGAGGTTTTGATTCTTGTAGAAGTAAGGAGGGATGCCCAGGGGAGTGGTTGAGTCACCATCTCTGGACGTATTTAAAAGACATGTAGAGTTGGAACTTAAGGTCATTGTTTAGTGGTGGACTAGGCTGTGCTGGGTTAATGGTTGGACTTGATGATCCAAAAGGTCTTTTCCAACTGAAATGATTCTATGAAAATTTTGGAAATTTTTTCTCCAGCCTTTCTTGGTGATACAATGGAAATTAGGCTTTCCTCCTTTTGAGGAAAATACATCCAAAAACTTAATAAAAAATAAAAATAAACTGGAATATATCTTGAACTGACTTTTTTTCTCACAATAATTCTTTTGGTTTTCCTGCAAAATACACTAGAGTTTTATGTGTTTTGTTAGTTTTAAATGAAATTGTTAAAACAAAAAGTGCTTTCAATTAGACCATGCAGCTTTAATGATGAAAAGAGTTAGACCTTCTCTTTCTAGCTTACATACATATCGAATGGAAAGACAAGTATTTGCTTTTGAAATAACCCAGTGTTAAAGATCCTGGTAGGTTTAGTTCAAGTAATCTTTTCCTGAAAATTTGTGCATATTAGCTCTTAAGTATAAAGTTTATACTTTATTTTTCTGCTAGGATCCCCCATCCCGAAGTCTGTCCCTCCTGTCAATCTGCTTTCTCCACTGGCTATCCCATCTCCTGTTAGGAACAGATTCATACCTCAGCAGTACAAGGTGCTGGATAAAGCAGCAATGACGTATGACTACCATTCCTTTTCTTTTTAAACACATTCTTACTCATTAGAGTACATAAAGAAGTCAGGCCCAAGAGCCCTAAAGAAAGCGGGTAAAGTATGCTTTCTCATCTTCCTCAACCTCATCACTTTTAATCTATTGAAGTTGTTTATTGTCTTCCGATGCACAATGTTAAGTGCATTTAGAGAAGCATTTTTTGCATGAGTATTTTGTGACGAATGTGATAGACATCACTTATTATTACTTAAAATTGCAAAGATGTTCGTTAGAGATTTTGGGTGTATTCTTTATCAAGCTCTCAGATTTCACTGAGTCATTCTAGTTAAATTCCTTCCAATTATGTAAGCTGAGGAAAGGATGGCTATGCAGTGACATTTGCACGCTGTGTGTTGGTTTACAACCTCTTTAATTATAACCAGTCTCTAAAGCACTTTCACATACCCTTAAATATAGCTGATCCTTTTTATATAATTTCATTTGGCTGTTAGAGTTTGGAGAATATCCAGTAAAGCACTTCAGCAAATTCAATAAAGTACATACTATAATTAATATAAAATCCAATAATGATGGTAAACTGGTCGTCCTAGAGAATGGCCAATAAGACATCATAATTTGGCTATTGGCATAAATATTTTTAGTGAATTTTTGAACCACAGTAGCTTAGAATTCACCCTGATTTAAAATATGAGGTTTAAATACTGTGTTGTGTATGCAAATCATATCAAGGATACTATACCTTATATGTATGAGTAAGCATATTGCAAATTTATATTACTACTTGTCCTCTGCTACAGCTGCAGAGGATGAATTAACATGGAGTTTCACTTCAAGGTTTAGCTTTACATTTACTTCAATAGCAAAAATGCCAGAGAGATGCACTGAGCTGCATTGTAATTCAAATACTTGTTCCAGTATTTATATTCATATGTGACTGTGCATAGAGGAAAAAGAAATGATATCTTTCATCAAGAGCCATTAAGTAAAATCTCGCAGTTAAGGCAATTTCACTTTCTGACATATATACTTACTTAAAATATCTATTCTATATGTCAAACCAGATATTGTAAAAGTGGATTTTAATGGGAATAATGTATCTGACTTTATTTTAAGTGTACCTATCATTCTATATTTGACAGGCAGCATCACAAGTCTTCCTAACATGCAATAATTTTGGCATTCTTCTCTGTAATGACCTGTCCACCCAGAAGTATCTCTAAACTAGAAGAATGAATCTCAGTCTGAAGAGAAAAATAAACTCCTCAAAATCAGCTTCTTTTCAAGATGCTTCCAATGTTATTATTCCATTAATAATGCATTTTTAGTTGTCAAAACTGATCAACATCATAGTTTTTTCCTAGATACTGTTTATTATAAATCACTTCGTAACAATACATTATTTTGAGGTGAATAAGAAACAAAACCATTCACTGTCAAAGGGAATTAACAGTCAGGAAGCTGTAGTCTTTCAGATGGGGAAATAAGAAAATTAGCATACAGAGATCTGTTTTAAAGTATCAGTATGTACTTGTTGGCATAAAAAATGAACAATGTGTAGCCAGGCAGAGAGATTAAAGTTACCTGAAGCATTTCCTAATTGTTCTTGTTGGCTAATTAGAAAGTAATATTTGAGCAATAACAACTTTTTTCTACAGTCTCAGTCAGGGTTTGTATCACACAAGATTATTATATCAAGAACCCTCTCAGGAAATCAGAATTGTTTACATCAAACTTTGCTATTATAACAACATTTTAAAATTATCCTCAGACCTTTTAAAATATTATTGTTTACCAGTTACAATAAGAATTCAACCTTCACATGATGTTTATGTATGTTGAATGAGGGGAGACATTCCATCAGAGAGATCCCCATTGCTAGAACAGATGGGCATTGTCTCAGTACTGTTAAACAGGGCAACGTGGAACATTTTATTTCACACATAAAGCAAAACCAGTAAAATTAGCTCTTTTCAGTGCTTTTGACACTTTGGTGGAGAAAATCTCCTTTCACCTGGGGAGATGAGTATAAGACATCTGAATCAGTTCTGACTTGGGGAATTCTGTATGTAAAAGCTGACATTTTCTTTTTTTCGGCTTCCCACCCAGTGCCCCAGGTCCCTAGAAAAACCTGTTAAATGCTAGTGAGAAAAAATCATGGCATTCCACCCTCTTTTGTCTCACATAAAAAACCCTCAATATTTTCACACCGATTTTTATTTATAATTTCCATTCGAGAAATTATGGTTAACTTCTCCTGCTCAGTAATGAAAGCATTTGCCATTTAAATCCTAGATTTCAAGAGATCTTCAGGAAGTTGGTCAAATGTAATTACTAAAGATGGGACTCTAAATTACAAGGAGATTTTGTTACACATAATGCAACAGGTACAAGTCATCAACAAAAAACAATGTCCAGACTTTCTTGTGTGCCAGTCTTGATCCCCAATAATATATCCTAAAGAGCCAAGATACATCTGAGAGAAAAATAGCACAGAAGTCATAAACCACAGTTGTTACTGATATATTATGAACTGTCAGGATGCTTGGTTGCTAATTATCTTCACAGTTGCAAAAACAAAATTCAGAAAATCTCAAAGCATTTTTCTTGGGGTCTGCAAAGTGGAGGTGACAATTCACGATCCATAATTTTGGTAAAACAATTTCGAGCATTATGTTCTCATGTCTGAACATGCCAATGAATGACTTCCAGTTTTTTTGCATGCCTCAGACCAAATTGGTACCAACTGGAAAAAAAAACCAAACCAAAAAACTTGCATTGCAACCTTTCTTGTGAGGAATACAAATAATCCAAATGATAATTTTCTGTCAGTTATATCAGGTTAATTAAACCTTTTTTAAACAACAATAAGGAAGATATAAAAAAGATATTTTTCAAAAAGCTACTACACACTGCCATACAAGCCTAATTCACCACACAGGATTTGTTCAGCCAATCCTTTAAGTAACTCAAAAAAACAACCTTTGATATAATCAGGTTGTTTTTTTGTTGCTCGAGTCCTTCATTGAGCTGCTTTGCCCTCCTTGTTCCATGGTGATTGTCAGAGTTAGGAAGAAAGACCTGACCTGTTGCACCTGTACCCAAATAGGTATGTGTTTACTTAATCCAGATGGGCAAATTTGTCCCCATATCCCAATAAATTGCTTCCTTTTGTAGCCGGATAAAGAAGAGACAACAGCTAAGTGAATATTTCATCTCCGTCAGCAAGTTTATTTCTGATCTGATCTTAAAGCTTCATTCAAATATTGTAATGTCTTAATTCAAAACACCACTGATACACTCCAATCTGTTTCAATTTCTTACCAATCAACATCCAAACTTGAGTGCTGTAACTAGAGTCCGAATAAGTAGAAACGAAGTCTTGCATTAAAAAAAAGCCCACTGCAAAATCCCTTAAGAAAAATGTTTGAATATTAAGTCATCTATCATCCCAGATTCATGCCAGGATGATTAAAATGTTCACTTCCCCATTGAAATATTTTTTTTCTTGGGTATCTTTTACCACAGTCTCTGCAAGCTGGATTTCACGTAGCTTATGAGTACACAACTTTTCCTTTTTTTTTTCTCCATCAGTAATGTTACTTCTGTCTGATTTACCTTTTCTTGTCCTGCATAGAGTTAGCTAATGTAATCTCTCACAACCCAACAGCATCCATCTGGCATAAAGTGGGGCAAAAGTCCTATAGTGGTGCTTCTTAAGGCTGGACACTGGGACAGATCCCTTGCAATCCCTGGCCTGCAGGCTACAAGGCTCCTTTGGGGAGGCATTGAACAAGAAGTAGCAGCAGCTGAAGCCAAGTGTGATTGGTGCATTGTGTGACATCACTTTCACAAACCACACTATATGTCTGTACATTCTGACATGCTCTCTTGATCAAAATAACCCAGTTGCAAAGAACTAAAAGCAATGCTTCTTATTATTTAGCTATAGAAAATAGAAAATCTATATAGTACCTTTATCAGTGTTTGCAAATGATTAAAAATATTAGTTAAAAATAATTCAGCAGCTGTTGAAAATTCTCTTATGAATGGCAGGAAATAATAGGTTATTTTTCACCAACATTAAAAAAAAGTTTACAAAACCTTTTTTTTAAAATTAAAAAAATATTTTCCACTCTGCACCCTGGGAAAAAGTAACCATTTTCATCTTTAAATTATTCATGGTTTTTAAAATTTTGTCTTTTGACTAAATGTGATATTGCAAGAGCGAAGGTCTTCACAATTTTTAATCTTTCAAAACTGTCAAAGAAATATCTGAGAAACTGCATATGCTACTAACAGTGTATTGCCAAACACACAAAACTCCCTGTTTTCTTTCTTGCTCTCTCCTAAAGATTTTCAGACCAACTTTTGCACAGTGCATCCTAACCTGAATATTTAACAGTCATCTGTGCTACTTAAAGTTTAACAATCATTTTTCCCATGCACTTTTTCCAACTCAGAAAAGAGGGTTCAAATTTGAAAGAGTGCTTTGATTTGTACAAGAACACAGTAGCCTGTTGCACGCCATTCCGATCTGAGGGCTGTCACTTCTTCCAGCCATCAAGAGACTTCTGAAGAACCAGAAACCTGTCAAGTACTACTCTCTGTCAAAAAGCAAAAAGAAAATACACATTTTGATCTGGAAATTCATCTCAGACCAGGTACATCGGCTTGCTGATGACAATTGCCTCTCCACAAGTCTATAATGTTTTTCTTGTATGGTTACATGAACCTTGTATCTTGTATCAATCAAAGTGTACTCAAGTATATGACAAGATGCTGAACTTAAGAACAAGCCTGAAGTCCCAGCTGGTTTTCAAGTTAAATAGAATGTGAAGGAGGTAAGAGTTTCTGACCAGAAAATAATTGTCTTATGGTAGAAACTGTACTACCACAGGAGGCAGAAATAATGTGAAAAAAAATCCGGTCAGAACCTATTTTTCACATGTTTTACAACTAAGGCATTTAGAATAAAACTCCCCAAATAATTTCAGAAATAATAACCATGACAAGGTAATGACAACTATTTAAATTAGAAGTATAGGGTTACCCCACAGCTAGCACTGGAAGTGAACTATGACAGTACAAAATGAGGTTGATGCCTTTAGAATGTGACAGACTAAGCAGTTGGCCTAAGAACATTTGACCAAAGAAGGTCTCATCTACTCAGGATAAAGTTTTTGTGACAACTATTACTATCAACAAATAAACAGAACCATTTGAAGACAGGATTTAGACATCACAGTGTAAGAGCAACTAACTAGTCACAGATTTGTCTGTTGGAGCTTTAGTCAGATACATGTGACTTTTGAGAAAATTCATTCTTGTAGAGGACACTGCAGAGTTGTCTTCTTAAAAGACTTGTAATTCTAGGGGTAAATAAGTAGTTACTAATCAATGTGTACAAACCACTTGGAGGATATGCAACACAAATATTATTAATAGGAATAGATATTCCATATGCATGTGTTTGGTTCAAAGGAGACAAACTTCAGTAGATTTTTAACTGTGATAAGAAATAATTGTATTACGTATGTATATGCAGAAAAATACTGTTGCTGAGACACTTAGATTTGACATATGGGAGAAGGGGCTTCACCCACACTTGCAAAACTAAAAAAATTTCCATAGCAGGGACCTTCCCCAGCTGATCCCTGACCAGTGCAGCTGGTTAAGCAGGTTTCTGCAGTGGTAAATATTTATTCTTTTTCTGCATTCTTCACCTCACAGGAAGGCAGGCAGCAGCATGGCTTCACATCTATTGGTTCATGGGAATGGTTCCTAAGTACTCTAGTGCCTTTTCCTCAGATCTCTTAATTGCTTAAGAAGAACTACCACATAAGTGCTGGTAGCATTAAAATTGCATGTAGACCACGTCCTTGAATCAGTCCTGTTGACTTTCTTTACCCAGTGTGCTTCTATAGGTGCTGCTGCTGTTTGTTGCCACCCTTCTTCTCTCTTGTAGCAAGGTCTTTACCTGTTGGCTCAACCAGTACTCTTGTCCACTGCCAAAAAAAAAATTATGTGGTGTAACTCAACAGGCTGCTTTACAAAAATTATTTCAAAGGCACTTTTCATGTGAAACTGAAATATATTTCTGAGCAGCCAAGCTGCTGAATAATTCTTAAAAATTTTGGTTCAATGACTCTCTGTTGGTTTTTTTATCTGCACTAACTTATCTTCTAATGTTAATCTTTTTTGACATTATTGTTTACCTCTTTCTCTGTTGTTACAAAATACGTTTTCTGCCCTTTCTTTTAGCCTCCTCAGTCATACAGCTTTTACAACACCAAGACGAAAGGCATGATGTAACACAAGCATGTCTTGGCACTGGTGTTTGACTAAGGTCAGCAGTAGAATCTCATGCCCAGAAGCAGTTAGCATGAGGATATCAAATACCAGCAGAGAAAATGTACTGTTTTGGAGGCAGGTTTTAGCTAAATTAAATATTACTTGACTGCTGTAGCATCCCAGCTCCACAGAAAGCAATGTTAAGTGTGTGTAGTACTGAAAAGATCTGGCAAATGCAGAAATAAGGACAAGTTAAGGGCATAATTTACAGTGAGATAAAATCCAGAAGGGCAATTGTAAATGCTGTGGTAGTCTGCTCATGTATGTTGGTCAGAGCATGGTGCTAAATAACACCAAAGTCATGGGTTTGATCCCGGTATGGGCCATTCATTTAAGAGTTGGACTTCATGATCCTTGTGGGTCCCTTCCAACTCAGAATACTCTGTGGTTCTGATAACATCTGATATATTCATACTATGTTCATTTAAAACATTCATTTTACACAACTTGATCTTTTCCTTCTTTATCAGATATATTGCTCTGCTTTCCATCAGTGGCCATATATTATTTTTCAAATAACATAGATACCCACACCCACACAATTATTACATTTGAGCTTACCATAACTTCTGACTGTTCAACTGCCAAAAAGATCCATATTTATATTATACATGGCAAGTATCTCTTTAGACAGACAGCAAGGGCTGCCCATTCCTACCTACATGTAGGTAAGATACAGGCATCATTAAAACTAGATGTTTAGATTATAAGTCAAGACAGTAACAGGGTGCGGCCACCTCAGTTACCATATTACTTCTATTTTTTTCTTCCTTCTGCCTCCTCTCTAATTCTGTAGTCAAAACAGTTAATTCTCATTTCCCTTATTTTCTCCCTGCCAACTGTAGACTTCTGCATTGCATGGAGTAGGCCCTGCATGTGGTGCCTATGGAGGCCACATAGCTATTATTTCAATTTTACACTTTCAAAGATTTTACTTACATTTTTCTGATGACAACATGAAATCAGGATTTTTTTTCTTGCCCAAGTTTTCGCCATGCAATGTGAGAGGACGCTAAAGAGATCCAGTATAGGTTCAAATGAATACTTGCAAATAGAGACTTGCACTGCCCCTTTGAAACAGAAATTCCAGAGACAAAGAACACCCTCAGAAACCCTCCAAGATGTAAACTGAGACAGACATGGGTCTTGGCAGCTCCTGCAACCAAAAAATTCACAAACTTACCAATATTTCAAGTTATGAGGTAGAGTATTATGTAGCATAGAAAATGCCTAATCCTGGTCACATTCTACAGCCCCAAGCTTTGTTGTATCTATCCATCAGCCTGTCCTCACAGGTAATTTCTCAAAGATAATGTAGTTCAATCTTAAAATAAACAAAAGTTCTAGGTGTTTTTTCCATTTCTGGAGAGTTACTTATTAATGAAACAATATCTTTTTAACTGACAGACCTGGGATTTTCCCAGAACAACAAAACCGTGACCAGGACTCCAGAAACCTCAAATGTGTATGATTGCAGGGCATTTCAAGTAGGGAGAACTGGCACATCACTTTTCAGCAGTAGCAGTTCCAAAAATGCAGTGTCTTCATTAGAAACACTGTGTCATACAGGGATAAGGCAAAATAGACACATTTGTCTGCTGCTCAGTAAAGGCTGCAGGAAGATTAATTCATCTGCTCTCCTCGAAAGCCTTTTCTCTCTCACTGTCTGACTCCAGCAATTGAAGTGACATACTGCTAATGCAAAAAGCTTACCTTAAATGCTCCCTGCCCTTTCCCTACTCTCTACCACAATCGTACTATGCCCGGGGAAAGAGTCTGAAGAGAGATCTCCCATAACCACTGGTCTCAAGATCAACTAGAGATTCCAGTCAGCATGGTAAAATAGATAAAAGCTGCCAACCATGGCCATGCAAGGCATAAGAGTCTAAGGAGCCTAGCAGAGATACCTGAATTGTGGGGAGTTTAAATGAATGACAAAATTGCTCTTTGTCATGTCAGAAAGTCTCAAATACTGAAGAAATTCCATCAGTATTCCTTTCTTCCACCCAGTAAAGACTCTAATAAGGCAATGAAACAGCATGCCTAGGAAAGCTGGCCCGTAGATGATCCTGAGGAGTTTGCCCAGTGAGTGGAGCTTGCACAGTTTCTGTCATGAATAGGAGAATATGCCAAAGCAGACTGTAGACAAGTAGGGCTCCTGTAGGAAAGAAGTGTCTGGAACAAAAAAAAATTATCACAAGCTCCTTCTGGTTTGTTTTCCAGTCAGGTTCTCAAAGTGATGTCTGGGTTCCCCGTAAAGGCTTCCTTTACTAAGGGCTGCTGAGGGATCTCATGCTATTATGGCCACAATCAGACACAGCAGGGGTGGCAGAATGCACTGCGTTTTCGTCACCACCTGCCAAAGACCCCAGTGCTTGTTTTCCTTCCTGAGATGAATAGGAAAGAAGAGAAGGAAAAAACCTTTGGGATGCAGAGTTGAAGATGTAAAGGATCAACAATGATTACAATCATGTTTGAAAATGGAGCTTGTGGTGCTTAACACAAATGATCACCTTTTGAGGTAATGGTTGCTCTTTTTTTGCCAACATCTGTGCTAGGAATAATTTCTTAATTTTGTATGTCTGTTGTTTTCAAAGCTGTGACAGTGCTTCAAGCCTGCAAGAACACAAGGACTTACATTTAAAATATTTTTTTATGCAGCCCTCTTAGTTTTGAGCCTTGCTTCAGGGCCAAACCCCCAAAGATTGAATGAATTCATCACACTGAAGTAGTAAGAGAGAAGATACCAAACATGGACTGTTTCAGCCCAAGTCTAGCCTCTGGTGATAAAACCTTTGAAAAGCAAGCACACTAAGGAAATTTCCAAACATTAAAGAAATGTTCAAAGAGAATAGGTAGTTAGTGTAATCAGGCAGACATCTGCTTTTTGATATCAGGGTCTCACTTTCCTTCAGATATCCTGCTTTTGGAGCAAATGTAATACTAAAACAAAGATTCTGAGTGGTTGCATTATATGTCTGACTGTCTGAGGATGTCCATCCTGCTCATTTCCATCATTAGGATTTTAATTTTCACAGAATCACAGAATCACCAGGTTGGAAGAGACCTTCAAGATCATCGAGTCCAACCCATGTCCCAACACCTCAACTAAACCATGGCACTGAGCGCCACATCCAATCTCTTTGTAAACACATCCAGGGATGGTGATTCCACCACCTCCCCACGTAGACCATTCCAAAATTTTATCACTCTTTCTGTAAAAAACTTTTTCGTAATATCCAACCTATATTTTCCTTGGCACAGCTTAAGACTGTGTCCTCTTGTTTTTACACTTGTGCATTTTACATTTTACATTTGTGCATTTCAGAGTGTTTTACTGCTAAGAGAAACCACCCATTTGGGTCATAAGATTCATTCCAGAGTCTGATGCCAACATTTTGTGGATGAGCTGGAGATTCCACAGACAAGTCTGATACCTCAAGAAAGAAAATAAAATTTCTCATACACACTCAGGTGGTCCCAGATTTGCAAGATGTTCAGCTACATGTTTGTGCTAGACACAGAGTGCCAGAAGCACAGCCTGGTAATTATTATGTTCTATGAGAGCTACCTTCTCCAAACTCTCAAGATGAGCTACCTTGCAGAAGCTCACACTGTTCTGGGTTTCACATAGTCTGAGCTGTCAAAGGTCTCTTTGATTAGCAAGGCCCACCTCTGCCTGCACATTCATTTGGCCAGAACCTCTTCTCAAATCCCCTTACTCTTTCCTCCAGCCTTAGCTGAAGATGCCAAAATGATGAAAAGATGCCAAGCAGACAACCCCAATGTCAGCTGAAGAAAAAGACTGTAAGATTTATCCTGTGCCAGACCTCAGACTGCTGTGATTGGTGTATATTCTAGTGCCTGAGAAAAAGGTGTGCTACAAGGGTGCTGAGAGTACAAGCAACAGGTGTTAAGAACGTACATTAAATTTTCTATTAGATATAGGTTCAGTAACCTGGTTTTCTGTATTTTCTAACTTTCCTCCTTTTTTTTCTTCTTGCCTCCTGAAAGCCTCAAAGAATTTCACCCTGTAGTATCCCAACGTTATCAATGAATGTTTTCAGAAATAACAGCTCAAACCCATGACCTACAGGATCTTATTAGAAACAGAGGTACTTGATGATCATATCCCATTTATTATTACATCTTGAGGTATGTTAGATTGAGAGTTTCTAATCCGCTTGATGTGTGCCATGTTCATTTTGTGTCCCTCTTAACCAGTTGTGCTGAGTTTGGCTGGAATAGAGATTCTTTTCTTCACAGTAGCTAGCACAGGTCTATGTTTTGGATTTGTGCTGCAAGCAGTGTTGATAATAAGGACATGTTTTAGCTGCTGCTGAGCAGTGCTTACACAGAGTAAATGTCTCTTCCGCTTCTCATACCACACTGCCAGTGAGGAGGCTGGGGTGCATAACAAGATGGGAGGGGACATGGCTGGAACAGCTGACCCCAACTGTCCAAAGGGATATTCCATAGCATATAGCTCAACACATAAAGCTGAGGAAAGAAGAAGGAAGGAGGTATTATGACCTTTGTCTTTCCAAGTCACCATGAGTCTTGATGGAGACCTGCTTTCCTGGAGATGGCTGAACAGCTGCCTGCCTGGGGAGGGGTAAATGAATCCTTGTTTTGCTTTGATTGCATGCATGGCTTTCACTTTACCTTTTAAATTGTCTTTATTTCAACACTTGAGTTTGTTTGCTCACTTTTCCAATTCTTCCCTTGTCACACTGTGGGGGGAGTGAGTGAGCAGCTGTGTGGTGCTGATTTGCTGTCTGGCATAAAACCATGGCACGAATGCATTCTGTAGCATGAAATCAAACGTTCTGTAGAAGTCTAAGTATATTGTATCAACATTATTACCTTATCAACCCAACTTGTAATCTCGCAAAAATATCAAATTAGTTTGACAAGATCTATTTTCCATAAACCCACATTGATTGGCATTAATTATATTTCCCTCCTTTCATTATTAATCGAGTCTCATACCAGTCATCCCATTGTTTTCCTCAGGACTGATGTCAGGTTAACATGACTGTATTTACCCCATTTTTCTTGTTTACCCTTTCCTGCCTTTGTTAATTTTCTTATAGACTCCTAGGAGTTCCTTATTGTTCACATAATTATTAAAAGATTCTTTTTGTATTAGATCTAAAAGATCTATTCTTCACAGCTAAATATTCTTTTCTCCTTGTATCCTTTCAATTCCTTTATCAGTGTTCTGTTTTTCCTTGCTTCTGTATTTGTTTCAATTAAATTCTCCTTTATTTCAACAGTTATACATGTTTTTATTATTTTTCTAGCTGCTTTCATCCTCACTTTACTGGTGTTTTCATAACCCCTGGTTCCTTCTCTCCTTAGTTCTATCACTGACATTTCAGAGTCTAGTGAAATGTTATCAGAAGGTTTCATATGATTATTTGTTTTTTCTGATTCAGTCCTTTCAAAAGATGTCCTTCCTAATTATTTTCAGCTTTAAAAACTTGATCATTTGGCTAAGATTCCAATTCCATAAAATAATAAATAATTTAATAGGAAAGCCTAACTTTTGCAGCCTGATATCCACAGAAGATTGTGAACCCTGAATTAGGGCTGTATTTTTCCACTAGTGTGTCTGTGGAAACAGGGTTTGGCAAAGACAGAAGCCTGTGTTAAGTAGAAAGTTAGTTGAAATGATAATCAGTCAATGAGTGGAAATCTGATTGAAGCTCTAGCATTTCTAGAGCTCAGTCATACAAATTATGTTCTCAAGCATTACCTTTCATTTATAGCCTTCCTCCTAAAGACTGGTATTTACATTTGCTCTTCCCAAGAATTAAGTAACTTTTCCTCTTTTTTTTCCCCCAAAAGATGACCAGTATTTGCAATGACATTTTACATAACTTCTTATCAGCAAAAGATCTTGCTCAGAGAAAAGGTAAAAATCAGTCTAGAAGACTTTAAGCTTAAATGTCTCAGCCAGCACCCAAATCTTGGTTTTACATATGGTTTTTAATTACATTGTCTTACATCAGTCATCAGAATAAAGCTAACACACAAAATGGATGTAATTCCAGGAGCAGAGACCAAAACCTGGAATTATGGCTGTCTGTGCTCTTATCATACTGTTGGAGTGATGCCTTGTCTTATCTGCAGGCTTCTGATTCCATAGATCTAGCATTCATGTCTATTTTTTCTATAGGAAACATGAATTCTCTTGTTTGGACTACCCTATAATCAATGCATGAGGGGTTTCTTCAGAGAGTGCAAGAGCAAGCCCTTTCCAAATCATGTAAAACACAGTAAAATCTCACACTTCTTTCCTGACTGATACAGCTGGTAGGGGTTCAAATGGCATATAAAAGAAAGACAGCTTTTGAAACTGCTTTTTTCTTCTGTGAGTACCCTAATGTTGTTAGTTTATTTTTAATTTCCAGATTTTCCTCTATAATTTCAATTATGCTTGAGGTGATTAAGGTGTTGTCTGCGTAATTTCTAGAAGTAAGTTCCTCAGGGTAAATATAACCTTATTACACAATACAGAAGTGGAGGCTCAGGGAAGCTTTTGCTTTGGAATGAGAAGCAGTTTGTGAGTAGAGGTTCTTATTGTGCTACGCACCTACCTCATGTAGGATTTTTGGGCTGCAATTTTTGGCTTTTGACACTCAAAACCTTCCCATATTCCTGACTTTTTGTCTTTATTTTGAGAGCAGGCATGAGGTATGAGAAAAACGGTGCTTCCAACAGCAGGTGCTTTGTGATACTGGTGAGAGTGATGGATTTTTCACTAAGTCCCTGTGGTTATCGGTGGCTCTTGCAACATCTAGCCCCTAACTAGGATTTGGGAAGTGATCTACCTCTAAGTTTGATTGCTTGGTATGAGGAAGCAGTTTGATGAAGGATTAGAATGAATATTTGCTTTTTCATAAAGACATTTTATGGCTTCATTGTAAAAGGCAGGAAATCTGAGAGTCATGCTTCTGATATCAAATTAACAGCGGAGGGTGTGGATCATTTTATTTCAATTGCATAGGATCACAACATTGGCAATCTTGTTTTTTTGGGGTAGCTTTTCTCAGTCATTAATACAAACATGGCAATTTCACTCCAAAATACCTAAGGTACAGCCACGCACTCCTTTGAAATGTCTGTTAAATCAGATTATAGTAGGATATTTAATCAGCTATATATCACATGTGGACCACATTACATCTGAACTTCTAAAATATACTTTACATTTTAGGTGAAATTTGACAGTTTTGTTTTGATTTATAAAATACTATTTATTGTGACTTATACTCTTCATAAAATCCTACTTAATATGTGACTTTGACTCAGCAAATGAGCTGCTTAACCAGACAGCCCTTAAGGACCCTTACTTTGGGACTCGGGGTGGAAGATTTTTAGGGCTTTTATCTTCTGGTGGATATGCAGTAGTACATAGACTAAAGATTCAGATCATCTAGATAGATTGAAAAGCCTGTGTATTTACGGAGGCTTTCTCAGAGGTAAAGTATGTGAAGTGTTGTGAGAGGAGCATAAAACTACTACTATTTACATAATGCCACTGTAGATTTTTTTGTTTGCTTGTAGGTACATATTAATTTCTTTTAATTGCATCCATACTTCATGATAGATACACAGTATAAAGTGAATATGCTCTTTCACCAAATTTACATTGTTAAAAACGTTTTTAAAAGATGACGCAAAACTTACCAAATGAACTGGTGGCTACATAGACTGAGACCAGGCTGTTTAAGTCCAGCCTGAGAGATGACCTGCACATTTTAGCTTTCTCCATCTAAGGTCTTTAATATGATTTAATATGTCTTTCTACCCTGAAGAGTTTTCAAGCACCGAGTTTTTACAAGCATACATCCAGGACTTCTGACTCACAAATTTCTTATCCAGCTCAATCAAGGTCTATGCAAAGATCCCTTGTTGTGCCCACAGAAAGTCTTTGACCACTTGGACAGCCTTTCAAGAATAATTTATGAAATTCTAGTATCTGTATGGAGGTCATTTTCAAGTTACATTTCTAAGAATGCAATTCTCCTGCAGAAATTAAAACATCATGCCTACTTACAATTCTAAATTCCAAGGAAAAACCGCCACATTTCCAAAACTTTCCAAAATTTAAATAAATAAATAAGTAAATAATAATGAACAGAGAAAATATAATTAATAACAGTGCAAAAAAAGTATAGCATGTGTGATTTGAGTTTTTTTTCACAAGAAACAATTGACACTACTTTTACATTTATATTTTTGAGATTTTATAATGATTAGATGCATGGCTTTAACTTAGTTTTAATAGAAACTGATATACTATATTTTCAGGTTATTTGGGGGAAGAATGGCTCTTTTTAAAGTTAGACATAATAAAAAACTTTTTTTCATCAAGCTTAAGAGGATATATTTTCTGCTTTTTGAGTTAAAGTTACCACATACATGCTACTTTGTTTTAATTTTACAGAAGGAATTTCATATATATATGTATGTATGTATATATACATGCACATATACATATCCTCTGCTAGCATAACAAAGTAAAAAGGTGGGGGGGTACTTCACAGCAGAACAATGTGTAACAGCTGCCTTCTTTTCTCTCGGAGAAGATATAAAGGATTGTTTTTCCTTTTACAGTGATCCCTTAAGTCATGGCAACCTTCTCCAGTTGCCATTAATTCGACACCCTGACAACTTAAAGACAATGGCAGCACATCAGATCTAAAAGGAATTGTGTCTAATTTTCTCTGCTAATGCATTGTATCTGCAGAACTGATACTAAAGGTAATTCTGCACATCATGTCTTGAAACCAGATACCAGGAGGGAATGATGAACAAATTGAAACCTCTTGTGGGAAAGAATTTGACCAAATCCTAGCATTCCGTAGACCATTCACATGAAATTGATAAGACTATTGTAAATCACTCCAGTGACTTTGAAGAGATGAAAGATATAGACCTGCAATAGTAAATAAGCAATAGGAAAGGAGACATTACTGTGGGAAAAAGCTAAGTTAATGTTTGTGTTTTTTAGAGAAGATTGCAAATAACGAAATTGGCTGTTAAAATAAATATATGCTAAGAGTTTTCACACCTGTTTCTTCCTCTTCAGCTTTATTTTAAGCACTGTGATTTCTACAAACATTAATTACAAAGATGGCTAAAAGTCATATTCTGTGTTCAGCAACATGTCTTTTTTTTCCAATTAGACCTCTCTCTACATTGCCATATGAAAAAGGAATTGGCTTTTTCTTTTAATACAGAACATGGACAAGTGTTTACAGCCTCACTCTTGTCTCAGAACTGAAATACAGATGAGGCATCCTAAAATAAATACCTCTGTGATGGCCTTCACTGTTCTGCCTACTTTTAATCTCTTTGTAGCTTTTCATCATAATTAAGAACAGTAGCTGTTAATTGCCTCACAGGCTGAATCCAGAAGCCAAGAGAGTGCAGAATGCTTTGAGGTACACCTTACACCAGGAGCAAGGTAGTCTACAAATCATTTGATCATTAAGCTAGAGGAAAGTGGAAAAGGTGGGGAAAGGGTAAAATGATGGCATTGCTGTTCATCCTACACCCTATACCATCATGTTACAAGCCTTCAGAGATAGATTTTGTTGGCTCTAAGTTCAGAATTCAACACTGATGCAAAGAAAGACTTTATATCATCAAGAATCTCAGTTTATGTGCGGGGAGTGGCTTGGTTTGTTTTGATTTTGGGTGGGGAAGAGAGAAAAAAAAGGATGTAAGAAAGGTAATATTAGCATTCTGCATATTTAAAATGCTTTCAGTACTCTAAATAAAAGATTTCCTGGAAATTTCCATAAAGAATTATAAAACTATAACTTAAAACATGTAGCTTCTTAAAATGCAAATTAATTTAGAGATTTGCTGTGCTTAAAGTAAACTAGTGGTATGTAAGGTTCTAGTATAGTTCAATTGGTGTACATAGAAGAGTGTTCATTAAATAGCCAGAAAAGAAACAAGTGGCAAATACAGCCAGGTACCTCTAACAATCACTTTCCTTTTCTGAAAACGATGAACGAAGTTCTCATTTAATAAAAAGTGAATTTTTAAAAATAAGAATCACAAACTTTTGGTGTCATAATTCTTATTTACCATATACAAGTGAAGCCACATTCTGTTATTTAGCACCATATTTAACACTCTGTGTAGCACATTACTGAAAAAAACCAAAAAATTACAAAATTACTTGTAGCCTAATGATAACTTTTACTTGATTCATGCTTACAGTGATATGTATTTTCTCTTAAGTGGCTGTCTTTTCCTGTAGGGAAAAAAAAAATCTTATTTCTAATTGAAACTAGTAAAATATATCTCTCACCTAATTTCTGGAATTCAGAAATACATATTTACATTGCAAATAGTAAAGGTCAGTTTGCTTAGATGATTCCCTGAGTTTCTTAGATATCACCTCTTCCTTTGTTGCATGTTTTCATAGTCAACCACATTACACTGTGGTTTTTAGTAATATTTCTCAAAATTCCTCATGTGATTTCCCATGAAAAAGGAGGATCTAATTGGATTTTTAATCCTTAGCTAATCAAGCAACACATTGCATATACTGTTTAAGGTAGAAACTGAGAAGTTCTTTCCACTGCCCTATTATAACAAGACAAGTTTGGATGTAACTTGAAGCAGTAGAAAAATAACAAGGTAAATTCCCAATACTGTATAGATGTTACATGAAAACAATACTCTCCTTTCTTTAAACTGCAGCCAGTGCATAGCCTTTGATGAAGCTCTGGAATAATGGAGTGCCATGGGCTATTTTCTTCTGGTTTCTATAGCTCAATACAGGGCTTGTCTCTTCTGTTTGTTTTCAGCTAATTGCCTCAAGATCTAATAAGTTAGTGATGATGTATGCTGAGCACCAGTGACCCCTTGCCAAAAGAAATATTATGTCGCACCAAAGTTTAAGGAGCTAGGTTTTTATCAGCCAAATATCTTTTCCCTAAAAGGCTCTAATTTCCACTGTGTAGGTTGTAAGTGGCGTCCATGATTGAATTGGTTCTTTTAAATGGCTAAGACAGAAATAGTACTTGAGGGGAAAATCCACTGTGGAGGCCAAATGCTAACCTACATGTGTGCTCTTACTTATTGTTGCAAGGCTTAGGTATTTGTTATTCAGCATACCCCAAGGAATAAAAAACACTTAAGAAGTAATCAATTTAAGAGAACATTCAACTTAAATTAGATGTTTACTCAGGTTTTCCTCTTTGCATATAATTTTAATGACCTTATTTAAAATGTTCCTTACTTATTTTCTTCTTCTTAGAGCAAAGATATTCATGGAAAGCAAAGATATTAGCAGCTACTATCAATTATATTGAAAATTAACATAGAGATAATTAATAGAATGTTGCTTAGGTAGATAACTTTTGATATAGATAACTGGATTGAATAAAATTACACAGATTTCAAGTTAAAATTTTCTTTTTTGAAAAGTAAAACATTGATCTTGCAAATTTGAATTATATCAGGATTAAATAAACTCCAAGGAATGTTTCTGTTAGTCTTCAACTTTATTTTAATGGAAGCAACACCCTCTTTTTAAGATGCTTAAGAACTGGACTTCTATGCAAAAAAAAAAAAAACACCTCAGAAAAAATGAGTGTTATAGAAATTACAGAAAAACCAAATAATTTCTTTATATGTGGAGTCGTCATCCTGCCTTATCAAAACAGTTTCTCATATTACAGGGCAGATCCTACAATGGTCTGAACTTTATAGCACTATTGGTGTTGTAATGTTCCCAAACCTAGTTACCTGGCTGCTCACCGGAACAGAGAGCCCTCAGCTCAGTGGAAATGCCTGCCATGGGAGTCCCAGAAGTCAGCCTGCTGGCAAGTGACTCCTTCCTTTTGCCAACAGGAGACACTGAGAGCAGGTTGTGCCTTGACCTCAGGGTGAAGCTAAGGAGTCCTTGCTGGGTTGATCTAACACCTATCTCATTTTTTCTCCTCTGCTTGCTTGTACACACCCTGTTGCCCCATCTTTTGCACTATGATGTTTGAGCAACTATTGAGCTCATTGATCTCACTACCAGGCAGAGAACTAACTCCCCAAGGAAAGAAAAAAAAAAAAATGTGTATTTTCTACCATGTTAGAGGCTGAACCTGCAGCTTACCAGAAGGAAAGGCCTTGAAGATGGAAGGAGGAGCAGACATATTTTTAAAGTTTCAAACTGTTGTGGAGCTGCACCCATACAAACCTTCATTGTTTTGGTTCTACTGCCTGCACTCCCTGACTCACCATGCCTGAAACACTTCACACAATGGCATTGGCCCAGTTTGGTCCAGTGGTCACCCGTCTTAGAGAACTGATCTCTGTAACATCTCAGGAAAAAGAAGATTTCTTATTAATGTTTGTTCCACACAACAGAAGGTATGGGTTATGATCCCAGTTCTTTCCTGGAAATGAAGGGATATGATTTTTCAATGCTCAGGTGAGTGCACAGGCACAGACAGGCTGCAAAGAATGACAACGTGAGCATGTCACATCCCCGATCCAATCTCTGTTTGGTATGAACAGTGAAACCTGCACTGCATCAGAGACTGGAAGCCAAGTCTAAAATTATTTTTCCTCAGAATTGTGATTTTGCTACTTCTGGTTCCCTAAATAATCTGTTATCCCACACCACATGGTATGCAGCACAAAGAATCAAAACCATGGCTTCTGCACATAAATCATAGGCTTTGGTGCAGACGATCCCCAAGAGAAGGAAGAAATGAAACACAGGTGTTCTACATCCTGTGTGTATGCTCTGATTGTGGAGCTCTTGCATAACAGGCACTGACTTCTATTTGTTGCATTTGTGCCCATTTGCAGTGGGCCAAATCATTACATGTTCCAGAAAAATGTCTACCACTCTGGCTGTAGTAGTTGGAGGAAATATGAGCCTGAAAACTTTCCAATATTACCTGAGTGCCTAAACTGCTGGGGAATCCCCAGAGAAGAGGCAGTTCTTGCAGGGCCCAGGGACAGGCAGTTCGATGCGAAGGCAGCTGAACTCATAAGAAAAAACAAACCTATGGATTTTGGATGGCTCTGGGGTCAGATGGCAAATGAGAAGGAATGTTGAGACTCAATATGTTGGATTTAAGCAAGAAGCTTTTTAAGTCTTATGCCTTTTAGGGCACAGTCAGATGCTGCAGTGTCAGGAGAGAGGTCCAAGAAAAATAATAAACCAAAACATTTAAATTCTAGGTGAGCTGCTAGCAAAACAAAAACAAAAAAGGCAATATTTTATTTAAATTTGCAACTGTATCAGATAGTATCAAGAGTTCTTATCTAATTTCAAAAGGGAAGTAGGGAAACTTCTGGGATTTATGAATTAATATCAGGAAATTGGTTGAAACTAATGAAAAGTAATGAATAATGTATAATGAAGCAAGTGAGTAGCCAGGACATGATAGTAACAAAGGCGAATTTGTGCACATCACAATTCTCTGCTTTACAAGGAAATAATAGAAACATATTAACTTGCACTTTCATAATAGCTATAACATTTCTTCTATATGATATTTAAGCAGTCGTGAGGTGAGAGGTCAGGTTCTGCTTTTGGTTGGAAAATAACTGAAAGTCAGAATCTAGATATAATGGGTTTTTTTGGTAGAGAGTATTACATTAATAGCTAGGTATCTCACAGTTCCTTAACCAACAGTATTTATTATCAGTGGGAAAAGCAAGCACAGTAATTGGGGGGCTTTCGTTTGTCACAGGATTTTTAACCTCCTTATATACTGTGATCACTCCTACCATATATATATATATATATATGTATGTATCTACAAACACAATTTTCAGTAAGAAAGGATTAAGAAATGACATGCCAACATTTGCAAATGCCAGTGCTCTTTATATTGGTCAAAATTAGAGAAGACTTTGAGAAGCTTCACAGGGACTTATTGAAGCAAGTTGAGTCGGCAGTTTGATGATAGTTAAGAGCCAGTGTCTTCCTAATGAAAAGAAATATACTCTGGAGAGAATAATGTAAAGTCAATGAGATTGATGCATGTGCTTAACTTAAGTGCATATTTGACTGCCTTGCTGAATAAGGATGGCATTAAATTCTTAAAGTTAATTCGCTGCTATACTCATTGAATCTTGAAATCTTAATGATTCTTAACTATAAAAACTATTCCCTATTTAGAGTAACACTGTGTTCTTTTTTCCTTTTTTAGGATATTATGTCATGAAAAAATTAATCTGATTAGCAATTTATTGTGTAATCACAGGAATGCTGTTAAATAAGAAATTACTATTTTTAAAAATTTACATTTTAGAATTTTATCAGCTATTAGTTGCACTGGAAGGGCTAGAGGATTCCCTCTCAAAACAGCAGAACTGATTTCAGGGCAAAAAATAAAATCCCCTAATATGTCCTATTTTCTAGAGAACACAGTACATGCATTTATTTTTTCTGACACATTATTCCCTCTTGTTTTGGATTAAATGCCCAATATAGCATTTATTTCTTCCATTATTTTATGATAGTGCTAAATATGTATTGTTCCATACTTGAGAACAAGTTGGCAGTATAATATGCTAGCATGAAAGAAATAAAAATATATGTTGCATGCATGAGTCTTGATTATTTGAAACATTGTTTTGTGTAATGTGATTTAACCCCTTTTCTGATTGAGATCATGTTTGCTATTCCCTTTGTTTAAAATATGTCTATGAATTCTATTTCTACTGCAAAAATAAATGATGAATTATTTATATATACCAATTATTTATTATCATTTATGCAAAGCTTGTCATATTATGCATGCATAAGGGGATTAAATCACTGTTAACCCATAATGCCTTTAGGGGCATTATATGATAGGCAAAAGGTTGCTTATGTTTACTGTTGTAGATAAACATATACATTAAGAGAATACATATCATTTATACAAATTGCCAAGTTGAATATCAGTTCTGTTAGGAAAATGAAGTGTTTATTGAGCAATTTGGTTTCTAAATAATGATCAACTAATCCATTTAATGCACTATACTTTCTCTAGCTTGAAAATATGAGCTTTTTTCAACTAATGATACTCAAGTTGAATTTAGTTCAAATCTGTTTAATGGAAGTAGTAAAAGAATGCACTCAAATCTTTTCTTTTCTTTCATTGTCTCTCCTGAAGAAGTCCCTTCATCAACTAATGCTGCATCATTATACTTTACCATTAAAATAAGTCAGCACAATCTAGAAAATGCAAAAAGAATAAGTTTTCCTATTATTTCCAATAATCACTATGAAATACAAGGCAAATCCTTAAACAGGTGGAAAGATTGGATGCTGTTGCTTTAAGCAGGTACAAAACAGAAGCACATTTGCAGGGTATGGGCCAAAATTATGTTTAGCAGTACAGCAGTAAACACCCCTTATGTTTTGACATCACACTGTAAAAACAAAAAATTATTCTTTTACATTCTCATAGAAATATACTTTTTTCAACTTTGATAAGCAAAAAATACAAGTCTCTGGTCAAGGTATTCGTGTTCCCATCTTTTCTTCTCCCTCTTTAGCAAGCAACATGTTGGTTCCTTGACCTATCCCATTTCAACTCCCATAGCGGCTTAATTTTTTGCTGTTCACTCCGGAAACTACAAGTCCTGAGGATCTGTTGTTTTAGCTGCTGTGGGTCTTTAAAGCCCCCCCCCAAGTAGCCAGCACAAACACACAGCAGCATATCTTGGAACTGAGAAATTGAATATAACAAGTCCTGTGGCAACAGAGCTGAGGCCAGGTGGTTAACTGATCTTGACCAACTCATCTGAGAGAAAATGTGTAACTGTTATTGTATGTAGATTAGGAAAAGGTCAGGTCAGATAAGCAACATCTTTTCCTAATTTAGACAGACTGTGATGAAATCAAAGGTTGCCATTGTCTTCAGCAGAGTTTCTAACGGAACACTGCAGTCTTGATTCACAAAAACCTTTGTATATCCTTAGCTTCAAACTGGGAAGAAGTCCTCCAGAAAGTAAATTCTTAAGGTTTAGCACATGCCCACCTGCTATGGTTAACCTGTCCTGAAGCCTTACATAAGCCCTGGAGGTGACTTCCATGCTACAAGCACTCCCAGGGATCCAGGGGCTTCAGCCCTGAATCTGAACCAAGCCACTTTATGAAACTTAGCCCTACAAGCAGCTTCTTTTTCACATGGCAGATTAGTGCTATTAAATCCTAATTTCCACTAAATGCAAGTGCAGCCTTTTTTCAGCCATCTGCAATGAAGCAACACGCTTTAAGACTCTCCCCTCGTTTAGGTTGATTTGATATCAGAACAATGTGCTGGTTTATACTGACTTATTCTGATTAAAACCAACACAAGTGAGATCAAAATCAAGTCCACTGACTGTAAAAAGCTAAAGAATGTATTAAAAGAAAATGTAGTTTGAGGGCAAGTAAAATCTCTAGCTTGTTTTTTTAATTAATATTTTCTCTTTGTGACATAGCCCCAGGCATCCAAATATATATTCTTCTAATCCCACTTGACCTCAACACAAATGTTTATGCCAAGGGTGTTCTCATGTTCCCAAGACTGGGGTTTAGGATAATGGATTCTACCAAAGGGCATTCTTGCATTTTTCTTCTTTCATTTTCAACCACCTTTCCATCCACGTTTTAATCCTGATTCTCTTCTCTCCCACAGATATGGTCATGCATAATATTCCTACAGATGCTAGACTAAGGGCCATGCCTACTGCAATCAGTACTAATAAATGCCTTTTACCTCCTAGCTACTGGGCTGAAGTAAAAGTGGTTCTGCTTCTCTGTGTACATCTGGGTTCTCTGTACGTGTTGCTGCTATTTTATTTCTGTTGAATTTCTGATCCATGAAGTCAAATTCCCTACTTAATACAGAAAGAGTAGGAAAGACAAATTTTTAAAATTCACTTGCTGACTGAAATTACAGATTTTGAAAGAAAGAACCTTCTCTTAATTCTTTTTCTTTCAGCTTATGGTATGAATTTTGTAAAAGATAAATCTGAAAAAATGTTGATGTCAGAAGTGAGCAGATTAGAATTTCATTCTGTGTTAATGGAGTCAGGAATGGAAGTACAAGATTTTTCTGTGCAATTCTGATTAATTCTTTGTCAGAAAGGCAGATCCACACTGAAATTGCATTTATAAAATTAGTCAGATAACATGCAAAAATATTGTCACTTATATTTATTAACCAAAATAAGCTTTCTTTGAGAATTTGACCTATGAGAATTAGTAAGAAGAAATGAAGATCAAGCTTATGGACCTGCAAGCACTTTGAAGGGTTTCCATTGTTATATGATAAAAAAGTGATATTAGTAGTAATATTACTACTAATTGCTTAACTTTAGTTTTACATGTATAAGCTTTTCTGATGCACTATTTTTTACTGTTCAAAGAGGTCAAATAAGACCACAATAAAATGTATTGTTCCAAAGAAAAATGCTTAAAAGCAAAGCCACGATTAACTTTTTCTGCCAAAGTTTACATTTAAAATTTATTGTTTTAACACTTGTGATGAAATGACATTCACAACATGACATTCACAAAATAACCTTATGCACTTAGGTTATTTTTAAGAAAAAAAAAATTATGGTAAAAGGGAAAGACAAAAAGCCAATAAATGTAAAAATTAGGTTTTGTCAAGTACATAGAAGAAGAATTCACTAATTTATAACACCTATCACTTTATTACCTTTCTATCACTCTTCTTTGAATCACATTCCTTTGATACAATTTGTATGAGACATTTAACACCAGTATAATTGAAGTCTTTCTATTTATTTGCTAAAAAGAAACATCAGCTAATCAACATGATGGACCCAAAATATGATTGTGGTTTGTTATGATAGATTGCCTTCATTACAGTAATATAGTTTGAGAACTGTAGGAGGGTTAGTTTAGGAGGGCTACTTCTAACCCTTCTAACCTTTTTACCAACCCTTCTAACTGTAGGAGGGTTAATTCTACTTTGCAGAAAAATATTAGAGGCAAATTCAACAAATAACTACAATAACTACAAATAACAAATTCAACATCTGAAAAGAAAGTAAGGAATCAAGAACCAAAAGTCAAAATACAATTCACTGAGTCAGCAATTGCTTCTGTCTTTTCTTTAACTCATCCTTACTCAGGATTTCTGGTAGTGGAGTCTACACTGAAAATTACTGAACTTCATATTATTTGAACTTGGGGCTATTACTCTTCCTAAACTGCTTTTCCAAAATGGATTGCTAATAGGCATTTATAGGAGGTAGTTCCTGGATGTTTTCACTTGAACCAGGTAAAACATCTAAATATCATAATTTACTTAATCATTACCCTGGAATTCTTAAGAATAAACACTTTTAGGTTTTGACACTGGATTATGGGGGAGAAATTACTTCAAAACTGTTGCAAAATACAAACAGGTTGTAGTATGCAAAACACAATTCCCCATGTAGTCATATACACATCCACTGATATTCATCCCTGAATCTTAAAGTAATTTAAAAGGATAATTAGTGTGTAGTGCCTGAATTGGTTCCTCAGAGGGTTAGTGTCCACCCTGTTTGTCACTGTTTCTTGCCTAATCCTGTCTAATGAGGGTTTATGTTAACATGGCTAAGCACTTGCAGATATGCACTACCAAGCTATCTAAGCTTAGAGAAGACATGCTGTTCAAATGTCACTGCCTTTGGCTATCATGCTATAAGATACTGATTATTGCTTATTATGTTTTATATTCAAAAAGCTGCCATTTGTACTTGTTTGTAGGACCTTGTGGTTCTTGCACAGGTAACAAGTAATGTCTGTGTTTTTCCTAGAGTTACACTTTTTAATTTCCTTATTCTTTCTTTTGTTAAGAACTCTCTCAGTGAGATGAAATACTTTTGATTTACTGCTCTAAAGCACTTAGAGCAAATTAAGTGGAACTACATTGAAAATCACACTAAAGTTTAAACTTTGGCAAATATGTGTATATTATACATGTGTTGGGGAGTGGAGTCATGTTTGGGGGGGGTTGGTTTGTTTTTTTTTAATCAGCTTGCTGTCACCTCATGAGAGTATTTTAGTATAAAATATTAGGTCTGGTTTTTCAGGTCTGGGCTAGAGGTTTTCATTTCAAAGAAAAAAATTACTTCTTTTTACTCTTTTTTCCTGTTTTAGAGGCTACCAGACCCTGTAGAGCATTAAACATCACAGTCAGACCTTTTCTCTCTGGCTAGTTGCGATTATCCTTTGCAGGTAGGAAGGCATCCTACTAGAGTCTGAAACGAGAGGTCAGTCTTCAGATCTGAGATTTGCTTCGAGTCTTTTTTTCATTTCAGAGAGGTGAAGATCTGCTCCTGTTATAATTGCCTACATTAGCTGTTTCTACACTGCTGCTAGAAAGCAGTCTCAGGAGTGCACCCGAGCAGCTGACTCGCATGTACTCTCCCATGCACACTGTTGCCTGTCAGGTTGCCTAGGGCCAGCCTGCAGGCAGCCCATGAGCAGCCTGTTTGGGCATGTCTGGAGCTGCACTCGGCTACCAGGCACGCCGAGGATGGAAGGCCCCGACCACTGACTCCCCTCCAAACACAGCTCAGATATGTCAGGGAGCTCCCTGACACCACTTCAGTGCCAGGCAGGTGTCCTGGCATGGCTGCTGGGTAACCCTTGCCTTCCGCAGGGAGGATTCTCCTGCGTGCCAAATTGCCCTGCCCAGGAGCAAGCACAGCTTGTGCAGAGGGGATCCACCTGGAGTGCCATCACTGAAGGCGAAGCAAAAAGAGGGCAACGAGGCAGCAGCACCAGAACCCCCAGACCTCCGTCCTGGCTGGGCCTGGGGCTGGCTTCCACTTGCTCAGTTCCCCCTGTTCCTTGCCTTAAAACTTTGAGCAGTTCTGTTTACTGTCAGTGAAGTGGATATCATTGTGATTCACCAAATTCACAGTACATGGGTTTGTACATATGCGCTTAAGTCAAGCCCATAATACCAAAATAAATTAGCCTGAGTGCTTACATTTTCAACCAGCTAAGTCTTTGGGTGTAGCAATGGTTTCTACTGTTGTAATATATATAAAATATAGCTGTACCTCAGAGTTTAATAGGGAACCTTGTGAAACTCTACAGTTTCTCTTTCCACTGCAGAGTAGTGTTGCTGTGGCTGAGGTAAACAGTTGTGCATGCCAACATTTTGCTTGGTTTCATCATGTGTGCCACTTAAAAGTTGGCATGGCACCAGTATCCAACTAAAATTCTGCTGAGGCATGCTGCAAAGCTTTCTGAATCTTTCTGTCCCTTTCCACAACTGTGTTAAAAAGAAAAAGTATAATGAAATATGAAGGAGAATTCACTGATGTATCTTCTATTCTAAAGCATGCTAGTTAAAATAGACATAACTACAAAGCGGGAAATATCAGTATAATGTACCAGTTAATGAAAATTTCACTTTCTCTATTACAATATTTTTCCTTGGCTACACTACATTCATTACATGTGATGTCATTTTGAGACCTACTTGAAAAGAATTCTAGACAAAACTCCTTATCTCATTTTTGTGGGTTGGTTTTTGTTGAGGTTTTTTTTTCAGAAGAAGGAATATTCTTTGACAACTGGTCTAAACAGAAACTAAGGTTAGAATGATCCCACAGAATAAGTAATAATTATCTCATACTAAAGCTGACATCAGTATAATTGTTACAGTGGTAAAGTAGTTCACCTTTGTAACTATTAACAAGACAGTAACAATGAGCCTGGTGTCAGCAGAACTTTCGTGTTGTGCCTGATAGAGTGGTCACCCTGGCAGCATCTGGTCTCTGGCAATGACTTAGGGATGCTCAGGAAAAGAAATGACACAACTCTGAGATAACTTCTTTCTATGGTACCACTCATCCTCTGGAAACCAGTAGTTTGCTGAGTTAGACCTGAGTATGCACGACGTGTTTACAAGTCCTTCAGAGTGATTATCTGGAATAAATGTGTCCTTCCTGAATCTGTTAATGCTTTTGGCTTCCTTAGGATCAGTACTGTGGCAAAAAAGATTTGCAATCAGAATAAGAGTATAAATTCACTTCCAGAAAATTTCTAGTTATCACTCTAAAATATTTGAGTGCAAGCTATAGTATTTTATAGTATAGTATTTTATATTAGGATGCTAACATTGTATGTGAAAAGTAGAGTTGCTTGCCTATCAGATGGGTGTGTGGGGGAGGAGGATTCAACCCATTGAAACATTTCTGGTACACTCAGCTTCCATCTCTTCTTCAAACTGGAAGATTATTTTTAAGGAGTGAGACCATTCTTCTTTTGGCTACTGTCTGGAAACAGATGTCTTTCAGCAACTACTTTACAACTGTTTCCCAAATCATCCACCTCAGTGTAAGGCAAGAAATAACTGGCAATATGTAAGGATGGAAATCTATTGAGAAAATTTCCCAAGAATATGCCTCTACATCCTTTACGTGTTATCAACTGTGCACTTGGTTTCCTCAGAAGATAACTACCGTGTCCCCAATTCCCAGAGTGTTACACCTACTAGATGGAAAATAGCTTCCTCAGCTGCCAGAGCTCATCCCTGCTAGACAAAAGTAAGAGTCCCATTGAGCTTGCTTGGGCTAGCAGCCACATAAGCTATTTTCTGCTGTATCAGTCCTGCAGTGACTTGTAATTACTGAAAGCTGAATCTGGTCCATTTTTAATTTATTTAAATCACTTAATTTCATTATATCATAGACAAATTACAGGAACTGTTACTGTTTTGGCCACACAAAACTGTCTGTGGCCAAGATGTACAATGATTCTCTAATTTGTCTCCAAGGGAATTTAATTAATTGTGAAGTGGGCAATATGGCAAACACTGGAATTTGTATTAATCATTAGCTCAGTAAAAAGTTCAATTCCTTCTCCACTCATCCTGACCAGAAAGAACCAGAAGGCTGTTGTAGAACAAAGGTACAAGCTCTTTTGCAGCTGCTCCTTCTGCATTAGCGACATTCACAGTTCTGACTTCTACTACATCAGGTCGTTTATCAGTAAAATGTGCACCAGGATTGATCCATTGGTCCAGTTAGCCTTCCAAGCACCCCAAATATAAAAGCAGTTGATTTTTGATGTTCCACAATGTCCCCAGCAAATCAATTTACTCCTTCGTCTTGCCACACAAAGAAGTCCCATTGGGACTTCAGAGGAGAAGGAGCAGAAAAAATGAGAAAGGGCAAAAGAGGGATATACCATAATCACAAGAGGTAACCTTGGACTGTTAGAGATTATTTTAAAGCCATGATTTTTGAGTGAAAATCTATCTTTACAATGAACATTTCACACAGTAACTGACAAATTCAGCAGCAATTTCACACAGTTCTAGTCATCAGTCATTTCAAATGTACAACTACAGTATTCTACTGCTAATGAGTTTCAAGTGCATAATAAGTCAGTTTGATTGACAAGCCTTGACCAATAGTAAAGTCAATTTTTACAGTTGAAATAAATGTTTCTCCTATTGTATTTATTCATTAATTTCAATTGTGGAAAAATAATCATGTTTTAGCACCATGATAGTCATAAAACAAATACGCTATCACTTTTAGGCATATGCTCTTAAAATAAGCTTTTAAACAGTTCTCTTTAGTGAGTGTACATATGAATTTAGACCTGTCAAGACAAACAGGTTTATGCAACCAACTAAAAAGTCAGGAATCTACCTACCAGGTTTGCATGTGCCGCTTAAAAAGATTGTGTTTACAAATGAGTTTTGCAACCTATCTAAGAGTACAGCTGAAGATTCAAAGCTGGATTGAGGTCTCTTTAAAACCTCATCCTGAGTGTGATATATTTAATAAAGCTGAATTTCCTGGGGAAGATGAAGTATGGCAGCTATATCATGCATTCCAGTAATTTCCATGGTAGGATTCTCAATAGCATACAGTAAGGACTGAAAACCAGATTGCTTTAGCAAGGAATTTTATCCTATATCTGACATTTTAAGTAAATAATAATGCTACTACAGACATTCTCTTGACTGTAAGATAGAGAATAGTTAGCCAGAGCAAGCCAGAGAAATCTAGAGAAAAAGAAAAATACAATAGTGTTATCAATTTTAATGTGATTAAAGCATTTCTTAAAAACTGAGTCTGGATTTCTTCTTTACTAATTTTCACCAAAAAAACCCAAAAACCCAGGAAACTCATTTTCAGGATATGTTAAACACATAATGAATAAAAGAAAGTGGACAGGTTAAATTAAGATGTCTGACCAAGAAAGTTAATGACATCCTGAAGATCTATAAGTACACAGAAATTTAATTCTGACGCCACTCTTGCTATAGTTACCTTTTTTGGAGGTAATTGGAAGGTTTACAATGAAACACATTTTGACAGAACACTAAGGCAGTATTCACTTTAGTGCCAACACTGCTTCCAATTTTTGTTTAAAGAATACAGAAACAGCTCACTTTGGTTCAACTTCACTGGAGCTGAATTAAAATATAGCTTAACACCAGTATTTTATCTTGAATCTGTCTACTTGAGGACTGTATATTTGATCTGGTAAACAGATTTCAGTCAGGAAGAGTTACCAGAACTCAGACCTCATATAAAGGACATGAACACACAAATAATACAAAGATTAATTTCAGTGTAACTCAGAAATAAATTTCACTCAGCAAAAATGGTCTGCGTACTTAGGAGTTAATATTTGGGTGCTTTTTGCCAAATATTTCTCCAGGTTCAATGTTTTCATGGCAAGACAGTCTCTTCAACAATTTACCATTTGTGATGGGCCTTTCTTTTCCTTAGTGAATGATTTTATGTGGTTCATCGCATAGTTTTTACAGATGAAAAATCATGTGAAAGGGACTGAACAAAGAGGGGATCAAAATACTGCAAAGAAGGAGTAAACATTTTGTACTTTGTTGTTAAGTCAAAGCATTGTGTCTTAAAACACAGCAAAGTACTGTCCTGAATCATTGGTACAGAAGATCAGGGTATTTTCTTCACAGTACTTTTAAGAGAAATCCATAGTAATGGGAAAGAAGTATTCCAGCATCTTGTAATTTTCACCACAGATTCTATGTTCAGAGTGAGGTTTTCCAAAACAGGAAGAAGAGTCATATTCCTGTCTCTTACCAGAATGAGGTTTGGCACTCCAATAAGCATGCCCAAAGTGATCATTATCAAGCTGACGGGTGCTGTGACCATAAAAAGCATACAGAAATTCAGGACAGAAATAGATGTGTCTGTGTATGCATGGTTCCTAAATAAAACAAACAAACTAACGTATAGTATTTATCATTTTCAAGTGTATTAACTGGAAGTGATTACATCAGCTTTTAAGTGGGAAAACTTATTTAAATATACACTCAGGAGGTATTATAGATACCCAGTGTGCATTTAAAAATGCACGTGTTAGGTATTAAGTTACATGCCTCAGCACACACAATGAAGTATTAAAATTTTTGGTTTTACTGAGAATATATAGATTTCTACTGCAAATATATTGTGACATGCTACACTGAAAGACCTCGTTGTAAGACATAACATAAATGTAATCTTTCTGCACCTCATCAACATTGTCTTTAGGTCATTCTCCAGAGGGAAAATTGATTGGGCAAAAGGTCAATTCACTTTCAGTTCCCATTCAATGCCAGGGCACTTAGCTAACTGTGACCAATTAAATGATATTTTCTGTGAGAAACATTTTTTTGACAGGAACCCCTTCCAACCACTGAATTGTTACTTACTAATTTCATGTTAAGCCCTGAAAACCCATCAGGTAGCAGAATTCTGTTAATTTTAAACTGAAAACCCAAAGGCATTGTTTCACAGAATAAATAATATAAAATAAATATCAAATAAAAACAGGCTTAGCTGATATTTCTTACCTCCTGACTATATAAAATAAATGCAGAAATCTGGGAAGAAATCACAATCTAAAACATTTAATTTCAGCTGACTGTGTTGAAATCAGTGGGCTGGATTCACAGGCCTTGAAATGTGTCTTACAGTGAGATACTTACAGATCAGAATCTGTTTATGTAGACCAGACTTAAGGACAGAATTAATCCTTGTCTGCAAGCATCTGTACAATGAGGAGATATCTGGTATTAGAAGGTTCTTTGGTTAAACAGTGCCTTCATAAGAACACAACCTAAGAAAAAAAAACAAAACCCAAACAAAACCAAAACCAAAAAAGGAAATAGGCAAATTTATAAAAATGTGAGCAACTGCAGCAAGAACAGCTTGCCAGGATGTGAAGATGTTTCTCCACCTCCTACAGAGGAGGGGCTATACTCTCCCAACAAGTCATAAGTCTCCTGGCAGAGCCTGGGCAGATGTGGCACAGATCCAAACCTCAGATTCAGAAATCCATGTTCACCTTCCAGCCATTGGTGATGTTAACTGGCTGTCTCTCTGCCTGACTGGAAAGTTCCCTGGGAGAAGCACCAAGAAAGTGCCCCATCTGAGAAGGAGGCATGAGTGTGCAGCCATGGTCTGACAGACACCCAGAGAGCAGCAGTTGCTCTGTGCCACCACACAAGTGTGCAGGGACTTTGTGGGGTCCCACACCGTGACAGCATATGACCTCTTCCTAAAGAAGGGTAATGGCTGTACCATCACCTCGCTTTCTATATATTCCTTAGAGGCTGAAGTATTTGAGACTCAGTCAATATCCTCCATATGAAAAGATAAAGAGGCACAGCTTTCTTCTCCCAGGAGACTGCATTAACCACAAGCCACACAGCTGGGAAAGGAGGGGGCTGCTCCTGTCGAAACCCTATGTCAGCAGAGGAAAGAATGCAATATATCCCAGGAAGATGTAAGAGGGAGTGCAAGAGGGAACATGACTCTGTGGCCTAGTGCCTACAGCACTCATCTGGGAGTGGGCAGACCTAGATTCCACTCCTCGCTTCAAGAACAGCTACTGTATTTTTATATTAAAGAGTTATTGGTTTTGGATACCCTGAGGCTGAGCTGATGAGGTTATTGAACCCAAATCTCACACATTCCAGGTAAGTACCAATGAGCAAAACAACAAAGTCTTATACAAATGATACTTGCCATCTCAGAGAGACTTAAAAAAAAAAAAAATTGGTGTGTGACTCTTTGAAGGAGCAGACTTTGGCACTGACTGTTGTGAGGGAGCCCAGCTCCAGAGCCTGTGGCTGCCTCCTCAGACCCTAAGACCGTGAGCCATGGCCAGCTTTCCTCCACAGAGATGTACACACCACCTCCCTCCCTCAGACAGGGTGGTTGCATCCCAGATTCTTACTGAAAACTCTCCTCAGCATATGCTGGCCCCAGAATTGTGCCTTGGGGACTATCTGGAAGAGTATCAGCTGACCTGTTCAAACTCATGCCAGGGCAAGCTCAAAGGTAAACAGTGCAGATGATGGCATGCCAATGCTCAACCCCATGCCGTGGTCTGATTTAGTTTGTCAGAGGAACTTTACTGACAAAACAGCATCTAGGGGTAGCAGTGGAGCCAGAAAATCTAATCTGAATTCCCTGTCATCATTGAGGTGTGAGATACCTGCCTTTACGACTAGTTTTACCAGATGCACTGGCAAGACAGTGGTTAACCATACCAAGTTACTTTTATTTTCAGTGGTTTTCATGCTCAATAAAATTTTCTTTTACACAAGAATGCACTCTTCTTTTGGTATTGCCATTCAAAATCATAAAACCAGCTATTTTTATAAAAGTAAGGAAAACACTCCAAGTGTATACACAGTAACCCACAATTCTCAGGTGGCAAAGCTCATTCAGGTTTCCACCTCACACAAATGGCTTTTGCAAGTGTCTCCTGATAATGGAGTCCTTGTGAGCTCTTACTGAACCTTTTTCTTACAGTATAGAGTTGTTTTTCTAAGGGCTCTGTTGTTATTCAGAAAAGAAAAGATGGAATCAAATGTTCAAGCTTACTTTAAAAATATGAGTAAATATTATGATAAATAAAGAAGGAATATTAAAGTTAGAATTATTCACAGCACTAAGGGGGCAATTTTCCTGTTAGCACTGAACACTTATTGGGAGTTTCGTGTCTGCAGCCCACTGAGGGAAACTTAGCCAGTAATTACTTTATTTCTGTCTGGAAAGGCGAGGATTATGAGGCAGCAGTTAACTGGCAAAATATCTGTGAAAATCAAGGCTGGAACAGCTGATGTGAAATTAATAATTCTCAGTAATGCCTGAGAAAGCCAGCACATAGAGTATGCAGTACTTATGAACAAATTTCATCTGGAAACAAAATCTTGTCATTCACTCTTAGAATGACCTGAAATATCTTTCAGTCTGTTTCTTTTGGTGTTTTAGAATTTGATTTCAAGTTAATTAACTAACTACCATGCAAAAGGCTAGCTAGGTGTTTGACTGGTGTCTCCTAGAGACTGCTGAACAGATGCACTGGAACAACAAAAAAAAAAAGGTAGACACACTAAGTCAAAGAATTTTAGACATAAAAGAAAGCACCAAAAGTGGTTTCCAAGGAAAAAGAAAAAAAATCCACTTTTTATTTTTATACATTGTGACACAAAGTATAGTGACATAGTGACATGCTTACATACTAGTTTTAGCTTGTTGGACTCCATTCTCCTCCTTTCTGATTATAAATAATTTTCTCCCATTTTTGACCTTTCTTCACATAATTTAAAGTAATTTACTTCTCTGAGCAGGTATTCCATTTTAACTGTTAAATGTCTTTCTGAACAAAAACATTACCCCAGAGAATTTCAGGAATTTAAAGGAACTCTTCCTGAATTATTTATTTTTCAAAAAGGCAATAGAAATGATAACTGTTAAAATTAGGTTAGCCTTTTATTTTTTCACTACCTGTATTACTGCTGTATTACTTATAAGAAGTACTCAACACTTTTTTATCTCTTTACCAAAGATTTTCAGCCCTAAATTTGCAAAGCACCATCGTCATAAAATTAAGGTTGTTTTATCTATCCAGGTATTGAAAAATGAGCTCTCCTTCTTTTCTCCTAGGATCATCTTTGTATTTTAAGATCTTATTCACTATTGTCTGCTAATTATAATAAATATGTTTCATATAATAAAATCTGCAGTGGGTTATAGCAAGTGTTTCTCCTTAAGCTATTCAGAGTCTGATTCCAGACAGTAACACACCCTTAGGGATGAAAAAAGTGTAAGAAATAAAACATAAGAAGTAATATTTTGCTCACTCATTCTTATGATTTTTTTGGGGGGGGTTCTTTTTTGGGGGGGTATTGCTTTTGGTTGCTTGCTTTTCTTTGGGTTTTTTTTCTGGATTTGTCCTTTTTGAACCTGTTTATGCTTTTTTTGGCATTCCTGGCATCCCATAACAATGAGCTGCTTGAGAGGAGACTAGCTGACATGATCCTTGTCAGCAACTATTTATTATCAGCCTCAATATTCAAAAGAATGGAGTAGGAAGATCCTATGGGCTGAGTCAGCACGTGGAAATCAAAGAATGAGGAAGGATTAGCAGGAAACAGGTTATGACTCTCCTAGTAGTACTTTCACTCAGTGAAAGGGCTTAGAGGGGTAGATGAGACTCGATCTGCTTCCCTAGCTGCAGTCTGGACAGTCTTCCTGACAGCCAGCAGGGTTTTTCCCTCCTCAGTCAGGAACATTTTCTAGGGATTGTCATCACACTTGATTCACTCTAGCGTTTGGGGGGATCATTCAATCCTTTACTTGGGCTGGAAAACAACCAGCACTACTCTTTGTCTCTGCTTCCTTCTGATCAATCTGTTTTCCAGTCTCATAAGCCTCCTGTAGCTCTACTGTTCCCCCCTGTATCAGTCCAATAGTAAATACCCTTTGCTTCGTGCACACCTTGCGCCCTGCTTGCCTGCAGCCAAGGCAATCCTCTCTCCCCATTAAGACAGACTCGAAAGCAGCATGGCTCATGGACATCCTGCCTACCCTTGAAGCTACTGACACCAGAACATTAAATGAAGGTATGAAAGGAAGCACTGATCTGACTGACAAGAACACATATACAGCATAGGAAAGGGAGTTCTTACCTGTCTGTCTGATTGCTTTACACATGCTCATGATTCCTTCACAGTAAGATGGGAAACTAAATGGGGGAAGTAGATCAGTTCCATGCGTAATACTAGACATCATTATGCCAGAGATTTATCTGCAAGATTTTCCATCAGTGCTAGGCAAAATTTCACCATTATAGGCCACATCCAAACTCATGAAATAGAGTAGTCTGAGGCTGTTAGCAAAAGTAAAAGAGCAGGAAAGCAGGAATGATCATGATATGAAGCAGCTTCTAAAGCCTGACAGACTACGCTATGGTTCTGCAGTTTAGAAAGATATATATATACACCCATATAAGACTGAAAAATAGATAAGAAGGACTATCTTTCAATGTAGAACCCACAGAACATCTGAAAAATTTTATCCCACAGCTAGTGACAAATGCCAGAATTGATTTTGCACACTCATCATAGTTAAACTGTGAAACACATCTGAAATCTTGAAGTAAAAATGAGTTCAAAGGCACAAATTCATAGATGATAGATTCTCTGTGGCAATTGAGAGTCTGGGTGAAACCTCTGACTCAGAAAGTTTTTGCCCATATTTTTCAGAGAACAGGTAAGAGAAACCAGCACCTTTGGACATACCAGTCTCTCTGTGTCACTTGGAGAATTATCCCATTTGTGGTTAATCTGAAGGAAGCTCCTTAGAAACTGAGGGTCATATACCACCACCACATCATTCCAAGGAGAGAACATGAACCTCACTTGGTTTCCTGAAATATTCTATTGGCTGTGGCAGCTGGAGGGTCACTCTATCTCTGTGTGAGAGCAGGAAATCAGGGGAAGAAAAAGGAAGGAAAGATAAAATTTGAAGTAGCAAAAATGTACTTACTTTCGAGGTGCAGAAATCTTTAACTTGCAAAAATTCAATGAAGGCTTATATTTGTAACTTATTGAAGAAGAGTAATAAAATACAGTTCTGTTACCACAAGAATGTTGTCATCATGGTGCCTATATGAAGCTATTCTTTCTCAACATCCTTTTGTTCAACAAGCAGAGGTTCTGACAGGGATAGTCACACATAAACATCCTCTTGTGCTGGGAGATGGTTTGATTTTATGAACTACCTACCCACAAAAAAATCTCACAAATAACTTGCTTGCCTTGTATCTGAGTCAGTGAGAGTACAAACCAAATGGTAAGAGAGGGCTTTGCCTGCTATGCTTAGGTTCTCAGGAGAGGGAGGTGATTAGCTTAGTCCTGTAACAACCATTTGAGTGCAGCCTCTAATCCCTGCCAAGACCAATAGTTCATGTTGGTTCATAAAAGGACATTCTCTGGTGACCCAAAGACCTGCAATGATAGTTTGTCTGGCGTCCATGTCAGGCCATTGATTTTTGTTATGCCTTTCACCACCAGATTAAAGAGCTCATTTGTACCCGCTCCTTGTTTCTCTTCATGAATGATACATTGTAATCAAGTCACCTCTCAACCTTCTCTTTCATTAGCAATAAAATTATTTTTGCAAGTCTTTTCTGAATCATCTCCAGTTGCGACACCCTTCTAAAAATTGCCACTTTTGTTCTGTATGCAGGATTTTAATAGGAGGTTTAAGCAGTGTCAGATGCAAACAATTTCTTGTGCTATTGCTCTTCACCTGTTCACATGGACTATAACAACATTAACCCTTTTTTCCCCCAGCAATACACAGGAGTCCACATTGAGTGACATCTATACTGCAAATCCTAGCTGTAGTTCAGGATTATTGCTTTCCAGGGCATAGTACCTATTTTTCTATGGAAGATCAATACAAGCACAACAGTGAATGGAGATGCATTGGAACCCCTTCTGATGAGGGTGACTGCTTTTTCTTTCCCAATCATTGCATTATTTTGTTTGCTAAATTAATTTAAAAAAACCAAACATTTGCATTTATCTTATAAAAAGTGCTGAAAAGCTGCTAATTTGGTCCTAGGAATTCAAAGCTTTAAGCCACCCTCACTAGAGCACAGTCAAAAAGGGTTACATTTAAGGAGTACATTTCAGGTGCTACAAGGCTGTGGGATCTCCAGAAATCCAAGCTCATTCTTGTCCTTGCTAAATTGTCCAGATCAAGGAAGGCCAGATTTCAAAAAACCCATAGTGAATGCCTCATCTGTTTCTGTTCAGTGCAGGGAACCTAAAGCAGCCTTCACAGCCCAGTCTTCCTCACAGCCAGCTGTGCTGACAGCAGCAGGACTCAGACCAGCTGTGCAGCAGAGCGTTGACGCACATCATGGATGGTGCTGCTTGGTGGCCTTGGAGCTGTGAGTGAGGGTGAGGACTTGCACTGAGATGTGCATTACGAAATACTATCTGCTTTTAGGAAATCTGTTGTACCGTGGGTTGATTTGCTTTTAAGGAATTATATTTATTTTTAAATGCGAAACATGAAATTAAGAGCTGGACTTAGGCTGTGCTGCTCAGCTATTCTCTAACTGAAGCAGGGAACTAAAAGACTACAACCATAAGAGACCTTCCATGGCACTGATAAGGATTTCGATTATATTTCGGAGTCAGTAATTAAAGTAGGTAGAAAGAGTGGGTCGGATCAGATTTTTTACTTTGTCTTTTTTTCCCTCTTGCATAATCCAGTTGCTATATGTAACAGCATGCAATGGATCAGCATGTGATTAACAAGACTCATAGTGTGTGCACATCAGGAAATATCTGTTAGCTTTCTAAAAGGAACTGTATATTTATATTTTTATTAAGTTTGTGATTAAGTAGTGTTAGGCATAGCAAGCTGACTATTATTACAGTTTCCAAATTCCAAACCTCACTCTTTTTCTAATTTTTTTTTCGCCTGATAATGAGTAGCATTCTTATGCCTAATACTTTTTACTTGCACAGTTTAACAAGGTCTCACAACTGTCTCTTTATGCTATTATCTTTATTATAAAGATACAGAATCTGAAGAACAATGCTTAAAGAAAGTCGTTTTAATCTTGAATGTCTGTAATTATATGTTTCACTCACTCATTGGTTCTTAAATATGTGATCTGCCTTTTTTCAAAGGCTCTGACTTGTCCATATTGACAGGGAAGTCAGTGGGACCTGACAATACCCAGAACTTTGGAAATCATGGCATCCATACAGGTAAGTGATAGATTTGGATGTCTAACTTTCAGAAGTTGTTTTTATTTTTTTTTTTTTTTGCCAAATGTCTTGCCTCAGGGAGAGATAAATCAGTGATTTAGGGGCCATGAATTACACTCTTCATGCCCCTTGCTTTGACTATCAACTTCAGAAATCCTTGACTGTTTATCTTGACACTCATGTCCAAGTGCCATGGCAATTTTTTTTTTTTAATTGCATTCATTTGAATTGTTGTCATGGGGTTGGGTGGGGGCAATGGACAGTATTTTTCTGCAGCTGAGGAATTTCTCTTTCTACTTTAAAGGTGAAACAGCATTTAAATAAGATACTGGCATTAAGCTGATGCTTACAGAACTCCTGTTTTCATGTTGTCCAAAAAATGAGTAGATGTAAATTTCAAGGAATAGGTTTGATATTGCTTTCATTAATAAAAAATTATGGCACCAAATCAAAAATTACTGGAATCAATCTAAACTATTATTTAACCTTCTATCAAATTAAGTTCAACAAAGTATCAGTAATTTTATAATTATATTAATGTGTATGTGGCTTCAGCCTGACTGCGAAAAAAAAGATCACCAGTAAAGTGCAAGTAAAAGCTTTCAAACTCTGCAACTCCAGGTAGTCATGGAACCCTTTTCCCCAGGGAAGTGGATGGAGGCTGGGGCAGGGTCTGCTTCAGTGCTCCCTCTGCTGCCGTGCTCCCGGCTGAGGCAGTGGGATGAGCTCTGCCCCGATGGACCTGGGAAAGCTCCCAGCAGTCCTGGGTCCTGGCTCACAGGGAGCCCCCGGGGCATCCTTACCGGTACCTCTAAAGGAAAACTGAGTATTTAGCAAACAGCATTGCTGTTTGCTGTACTAAGGGATGGATCACTTAAAATGGTGACAGATTTCTTCTTAAACAAGAACAGAGAAGCAGGGATTGGAAATACTGCTTCTGCTTGAAATGATTAGTCTTTCCATGGGCTGAGAACAGAATGGGTAAATGGTCAACCTTTTGTACTCTTCCAACATAGGGAGACCTCTAAGTGGATCTCTAGGCTGTCCATGTAGAATTGTGGAGGGTGGTTCTCTAAGGAGGTTAACAGATCATTACATGGGAGGTATGTTCCTAATATGTCTGAATAAACTTTTCATAAAGGTATCATGAAATTCAATATTTTGTGCTTGCAAATGCAAAAGCACAATATATTTCAATAATTAGGTTGGTTTATTGGCTTATGCAGACTGGATAAGTATTTGAATCTTGGCTCACTAATTTTCTGAAGAACAGCATTTCGTGGTACCCTGTGCGTAATAACAAAAAATCTCTTAATTTTTTTAAAGAGTTTTTGTTATCAATTCCCCCCTGCCTTTGGAAAAAATCCATTCATCTCTAAAGATGTTTAAAAAAAAGAAATACTTTGCAATGTTTTGATATCTAAACTGTATAATAAGTTTACTCATGAGCAAGAGAAAAGGTGCAGGATGATGGCTAAAATGTGTGTGTACATATATATAGAAACACTCACTTTTAGCCAATCACATGGACGTATATACACATGTATATACGAATGTGTGTGTATATACATATTGTAGATGTATATACACATTTCATATGCATATATTTAAAGACTCATATAATTTGGATTTCTTTTCTTCATTGCTATTTGCTGTGCTGGTGAACATGCACAACTGCTATACCTCTGCGATGGATGACACAGAACACAACTCTGCTCTTACACATCAGCGCTGTTCTTTTCCTTTTTTTTTCATTCCTCTTTTTTTAATTCCACAAAGAATGCTGCCTTCAGTCAAAACCTTTAATCTTCATGTCCTATAGTGCTTATGGCAAGAAGTGAGGTCTATTTAGAGAGGCATTTCAATTCCCCCTACGGCCAAAAGAAAAACATGTTATTTCTAATGCCAGCACTGTGGCCTCATATGCTAGGAAACTAGTGACATTTTGACATAGTCAGGGACAGTTCTGAATTACGTGGTGCTGCTGTTCATAACATAAACTGGAGCTTAAGCATTTAGAGAGCCTTCTCTATATCTGTAACCTTGTTTCTTTGCCAGACAAGTGACTGTCTGCAGGGAATGCAGCAACACTGATGTAGTATTTGAGCTGGGCTGCACAGCGTGTTTTCTGGGTTACCCCATCGCTATGCACCAGCACTGGCCAACTTCATCATCTGAACAATTCAAATGCAGCCGCCATGCTGGGAATACATCACGTACTGGCTCAAGGACTCAACCACCAGCTGTAAGGCATTTGAGCCAAAAGTGGTCAGTCAGTGCTGCACTGTCGTGGTCACCTTGCCACCCAGAAAAATGCCTGGCCTGGCTCCAAGCTCAGGGGGAAAGACTGTGTGAAAAAGCACTTCCATGTTCTGGCTGTGAGATCCTCATTTCTAATCTCTTCTAGAGATTTTGTCTTACAGCAAATAAGAAGATTTTAGCGTGCATGCTCGGGGGATCAAAATGTTGTTGAAGAGCTTGGAGGTTCATCACTTTTCTGTAAATAACATAAAAAAGCATCTTAGTATGGGTATAGCAATGTATTCACAGATTGCATTGCCCTCTCCATTAGCAGTACCTAGTGCTACCAATGGGCTGCCTCCTCTTTACACATGCCTCAGCTGTACAGTGTTCTTTTAATTTTTTGTTTATACTCTGACCTCGAGGTAATTTGGTGAATGGAAAAATACCTTCCTTTCTTTTCACAGCTTTTAGTGTTTGCAAATCTATGTACAACACTGGATACATAAATCTGATATGACAGTTTGTTTAGAAATCATAAATACCTCCCAGTAAGTTTCAAGTACATTGAATTTATACAAATATTGCACCTGGATACCCAAAGTACTCATTGCATCTCCTGGAGTACTTTGCTGGGGTTTCATTTCCTAGGCAACTCAATCTCTGCATCATCTCCAGTGCATTCTGAAACAAGAATGGACTACATAGTCTGTTGGACTACAGCATATTAAATTTTCCTAACCTTAATCTTAATATCGTTATTTTATTGAAAAAATATGAAATAGCAGCAAATCACATACATTTTATCCTAAGCACACAGCAGACCCAGCAGACTCTCACAGTTCGTTGGACACCTTTAAGGACCAGGGAGCAATTGTCTAAGCAAGCACCAGGCAGTTACACAGCTTTCATATTGTAAATGAAATCTCATGTTTGAACAGGATAAATTTCTTCAAAATATATTACAGTAAATACCAGTTCCTCTACTAACATGGTGCTGTAGCCAAGGCAGACAAGAACAGTTCCTCACTGCAGACACACTACAAATAAATGCAGGCAGAGAGAACCAAGGTGAGGAAGGAAGTTTTTCTCTATGCACAAGGCTCTTGGATTACTTGTATGACCCAATAATTCTGGGGAGTAAACTCCACTTTGTGGCAGGAATAAAAATTCTAGTTAGTTTTGTTTGAGGGGGGTTGTTTATTTCTTTGCCCACTTTGCTCTGATTTTGATGAAAAGTAATAAAACTGCATACTAATGGAGGATGATAATCTGTATTCTGCAGGAAATGGGTATACACAAAAAATAGCAATGCAAGCAAAGCTAGGATAACCATCCTATTATATAGGTTTAAATGGTGTACTTCTATAGGTATATATAGGTTTTGGGATTTATGGGTTTATTCTTCTCCTAGATTTACTAACTTCTGTTAGTAAATATTCATATTTTAAGATATTTTAAAAGTAATTTGGAAATAGAACTATTTCGTATGATGTTTTTATCAGATTAGATTAAATTACAGTATTTCAAATGTACCGAAGTATCTCCAAATATTTGCTGTTGTTTTAATCAAAATATATCATTGACTGGAAGAAATTACTTGATATTACTGCCCTCTTCTTGACTTGGTGTCTCAGTAGAAAATGTTATTTGATGTTTGATATTTTTGATGAAATTTTTGCTCTTTTACACGCAGAGTCTTGTTATCAAAAAGCCCAGACATAATCATTTGATAGATATTTTTTCTCTGCATGGATGGGTGAGAGATCATACACCAAGTTTTCCTTCCCACCCAATAAAAAAAGAATATTTTTAAATTTCAGGGGGCCCAATCACTTTAATTTTTAATATAGCAGTACCATAATTCAGCTTTGTATTTTATAAAAATGCCCGTATTAAGTATTGTTATATTTTTCCTTTTTGGATAAAGTAATTTTAAATATGTTCTTGAAGCCTCACTTTCTAGGGTTCTCAGCTTTAGTATGTGCAATGCTTTATAAGAAGGGAAAATAAAACCCATTTTATGCTTAAACAAGATTTTGAAAACTTTTAGAGATGTGTAAAGATCTGCGGCAAATGCAGAGAATTTCACTGAGGTGGTTTCCAGTGCCTGAATGAACTCTTAAGAAAGTGCATCCAGATTCTGACAGAGGCAAATGAAATGGCTGGTAAATGTCATGATTGTAAAATCTCTTCATACAACAACCAATTACAAGTTCTTTAATTACTCGTTTGTGCTCCAGAAAGGGTGGATTTATGCTTCCTTAAAACCATTATTATCTTGTCTTCATTCCTGACAGTAAGTATATTGTGTAATATGAGCTCACACTGTGGGAATATGAACATTCAACTTTCTGGCTTATGATTTATACAGTAAACGAAGTATGTTTTCCTCATTAAAATAACAAGAACTTTAATCACATGCATTACTATCTAAGCTACTTAGACTAGAAAAGAAATTATGTTAGGTTGGATTTGTATTGCGAAGAAGACACATAGATGACCCTCTGGTTCAAAAAGAATTTGTTAGATAGACTTCACTATTTTATGCCTGTTTGCTAAACCACAGAGTCAGAGATTTATTTTTCTCCTTCTAGGGCATAATTACAAGGTTTACCCAATGGTGGTACAAAACAAATCATAAGGGGTTTCTTGATTTCAAATAGAAGAAATAATGAAGTGACCATTCTTGTAAATTTACAATTAAAGTAAATGATTCCTCACACAACTTATTATCAAGAGAAATACCTCACTTTCATGGCTATTTATTCATCAAAATCAGAGCTTTTATCAGTATATGCTGTCATTAGTAGACATGGCATTTCCAGACATTTTTGCAGGGAAAATCATAAGCAGCTACCGTGAAGTATTATATTCTAAAAGGGAGTGAAGTACATATTTGAGATTAGTATGAAAATTCTAGCTTTAATAAAGGCAACACTATTTAGAAAATTGACTTATAAAGAGGGGAAAATAAGCAGAGGTTGTTTCTTTTGTCTTTTTATTTACTGTAAAAGCCTATTTCAGGATAATGATGACATTCTTGACAGTACTTGAGTGTGTTTATATCTTAAATCCTGATATTTTCCTTACTTTTGTAGCCAGCCAAGGAGTTGAAGCACAAATTTATTAAAGAACATAAAATTGAGAATTATTTCCATTTCAGAGGACTCAAAATAAATCCATCCTCTCTCTTCCTTAAATTCTTACTTTAAAAAAAAATAATTTAAATAGAAGTCAGAAGAAATGATGCTTTAAAATGCAAAGAGATGAACTCTTCACTGGTATTGTTTTTTCATCACATTTCACTTTTGAACAAAGGCCCTCGAGAAGAAGAGGGTAGGGAGTGCAGGGTTATGGATGTCTGTGGCCTGTGAACTAAGGAAGAGGCTGGAGGGACTAGAAGAAGCATTGGTGTCAAGACAGAAAGGAAAACTTAGAGGGAAGACTGGGAAATATACAATGAAGCTTTGTTGCTTTCAAGTCAATGAAGTAATCTAACAGCTTTCATCAGTTACGTATCTTGCATAAAACAATAGCTCAGAACATCCGGCTTTCTCGTAGTCCTAAACCTCCTCCTTACTGGCAGGGAAAGCTGTCTCAGGTGCGGGATCTCTCTGGAAGAGGTTGAAAAATGGTTGCACAATTGTAAAACAGGGGATTAGCAAAGGTGTTGCTTATGACTGGAGACAAGTTACTAAATAATAGCATTTTCTTTGGTATGCATTGGGTTTTGCAGTGAGAATGCCACAGCTTAGGTGTCATCAAGGTTTGGAAGCTTAACAAACCAGCTTGAAGTTGAGCAAAGAGGCAGCTGAAGGAGATGAGTGCATGCAAACAGCTGGATGATAAGGACTATAATGAAAGAAGCTCAACACAATATCTACCAGACTTCAGTGAGGACCTTGTAGAATAGAAGAGAATTCACAACACCGAGCCATGCAGGGACAGGCAGGTTATCAGAGGGAGAGCAATTGTTCCGGTAATTGTGGTAGCACTTGGCTAAATCTCACAAAGATTCTGTTAAATATATATATACTTTTTTTTTTTTTTTTTTGCCTTAGTGGATGAGCTGCAGCCTGGTCTTTTTCAAAGCTCTCATGAATGGCTGTGTTCCTTGTTCTCTTGGTAGATTAATTAATTACAGTGACTCTGACGATTATGGTTTTCTCTGTCTCCTGTACCATATTCCAGCCAAGGGTTATCCCATGCTCTCATAATTCCCTAGCAGGGAAGTAGCTATGAAACAGTGAGCAGGATTTTAGGTTCCTACCTAGTGAAGAAATCAGCAAATTTCTATTGGAGCCAATGTTGGTATAATTGCAACAGTTTAGATAATGGTCAAGATGGTTTGGGAATGAGAAAATAATCAATAAAAATATGCATTCTGATGATAATACACACAGAAACTTATGTCAATGCTAATAAAGTGGTCTGACCACCATCAGTCTGGTATATAACTCCTTAAACTGGGAGACTTGTCATTAACTTGCCTGCTGGAAATTACTACACCAGGTAACAGAAGAATATTCTATGTTTCAGAGAGATTTTTATAAATTCTCATGGAAACATACTTAATACTATATTTTCATTCTAAGTTGTAATGACTTCTAGAGAAAAAAAAAATCTATAAAAACGTATTTTTAAAAACTTGGAAATGTAGCATGTAGAATATTTAGTAGTGTAAATCATGCCAATAAAGTGTGTGTTTCACTCACTCTCCAAGCAGCCATAAGTTTTCCATTGGTGCCCACTCAGTTGACTGAAATGAAATTTACAAAAAAGGCTCAAAATTGGTCACATACAAGTCACCTCCTCTACAGTCCTTTGGTGTTCATGGTGTGTTTGGGTATCTGAAAAGCAAAAACCTTTGGAAAAGGTACACGCCAGGTACAGCAGCAGTCAAATTCAAAACATGAGTGCAAACACAGAATCAATTCAGCTATTTAAGTAAGAACATGACATACAGTTAATATGACTTCAGAGGGAAAATGTAAATTGGATTAAGAGATGAAAAGCAGTAAGGAATGGAAATTGGAGGCCTGTGCCGGATACAGTAGGACTTAATAAGGAAAGATGTTTCCATGTGAACAGTAGGAAATGGTTAATCTGCTGCAGTTATGACACTTCCAAAACTCTACACTTTGCACTCCTATCTCATCATGTAATATATCCTCTGAGATGTATCATACCAACACAACTATTTCAATGTGCCAAAAATGAGCTTGGTGTGGACTAATTCCCTCACCTACATCCCCATGAAGCTTTAGAAAGAAGCACTTATGGAACTGGTATGTGAACTGCCCTGATGAAGTATTTAAGATAATTTTACAAAGCAGTTGGAAGCATGCTCTGTCCTGAGGCCATCAGATCTTATGTGGCAGTGCTCACATAATTATACTAAGATGGATTGCCATATCACTCCCTGGGCCTCTGCCTGGAATAAATCCCACATCCAGCTAGAGAAAGAAAAATGCGACTTGCAGGACTGGCATGAATCTTATTACATTCCAGAACTCTAAAGAGAGACCCAAACCTTTTCAATCACTGATTTCTTTTAAGTGTCACTCAATTCTAGCCTTGTCAGAAAATACTAGTGATACCCACATTAAAAAAAAAATGTAGCTGAGATATTACTTTTGAGTTGAGCGGTCCCCTGAAACTACCTGTCCCACATCTCTGGTATTCCTTAAATTGACTGGTTAGACTTAAATTAATGGCATCACATCTATAATTCTGTGAATTTTTCTCAGTATGAGGTACTGCTGCATTTTCTGAGGCTGAGGTTTCTGTATTTGCACCCTACTCCACAAATATATTTTGACAAATTATCACCAAGGCTTTGGTGACAATGGCAAAAATATGTTGCATAGTTACTGAACAAGTCTGGATTCAAAGCCAGATATAGGTATGAGATCCTTGCAAAAAAAGGTATCTCTCACATGCTTAAGAGACAGAAAGCCTTTGCAGTTTACAGATAAAAAGCTGTACTAATATAAATATAGCTTAAATTAGTATTTATTAGTAGTTCCATATTTCTGTACAGCCACAGAATTCAAATTAAAAATTACCATCTCTCAAAATGTATAGACATGGAATGTACAGGACAACACTCAGGTTGTAACTTGAGTTTACTCTTCAGCACATAGGAATTGTCAAAATGTGGGTCCTGGCTGGTGTTCCAAGAAAAGAGGCCAAAGACTAAACAGGACTGAGAACAGATTCTTTGTTCCCTGTAAATAGACAGGGTGCAGGCTGCTGAAGCAGTTTAAGATTGCTGATGATAATCAGCATTGTCATGCTCAAAGAATGAAAGAGTCACTTAATTCTCCAGGTATGCCAAGCACCTTTGACAGTTCCACTGGAGCTGGATGTGTTGTGAAGAACAACTGCACCAAATGCAGGCACACTTCTGGATGGATCTGTTCATTCAGCTAGGAAGAAAAGTCTATGAGAAAGAAGACCAAGACATTACTAAATCTGTATTCCTTTCCATATTTTAAATTGTGAAAATTTAGACTTTGCATAATTTTAGAACTTCCTCCTTTTTAAAACTCTTTGCCTTCTGCTATGACAGAAGTTATTTAGAGAATTTTTAGTGGATTCGCCTTCAGTTCTACTTTTCTAACAGTAACAAAATAGACTACTCGTGTTGCGCAGAATTTTTCCTGTCCCTTTATTATATTTTTAGAAGTGACTAAAGCCTTCTTCTAAAACACTAAAGCCTAAAGGTCTTCTTGAAAACATTAACACTATCTATGGAAACTATTTAAGATAAAAAGATCATATTAAATGTATTTCTACAGTGAAATAATACCATAAAGAAGAAAAAAACAAGAGTATTGTTTTCTAAAAATAGAAACCTTACAAAAATGTTATGTCTGTCCTCATCTTACTTTCTCTCCTCAGCACAAAATATATCCCACCTACAACCAGTATTGTCCCCCCATCTTTCAAACTAAATTTTTATATCTGAACGGCCATCAAAAGTGACTAGGAAAGACATATTTCTCAGTTGTAGTACATCAATTTTTTCCTATTTTGATGCTGATGAAGGCATGATCAGTCTTGTCTGTACATGTTTGTTTGTTCCAGCAACCCTCTCTTAAAGAGGGTGGATCTGGCTCCTGCCTCTGTGGTGCAGGTCCTACGGTGTGGTGCTGTCGGATGGAGCAGACGTGGAGAGCCTGGCAAAGTCATCACTCCACTGGGTAGAGCTGTTACCTTGTTGCTGAGCAGTGCAGCGCGGTGGAAGAACATTCATTTGTGTCCTTTTTAGGCAGTACTAATTGGTCTGTGAGGAGTGCAACACTGACCTGTCTGCTGCCTGCAGATCTTCTGCTCAGTCAGAGCATCACATTGCACTGAATCACGCTGCACAGCTTTCCTGCTTCAGCAAGAGCTTCTTTCAGATAGGAGCGCAAGACTTGAGGACTCGCGCTGGACTTGAAAATATTGGATGTAAAATCAAATTAGCTGGTGACCTGCTGTCAGGGTGCCTTCCTCTCGTATTGTGGATACTACCATTGCCAAAACCTGGCTGATATACTCTTGCAAGTATTTGCTCTTTAAAGTTTCCCATGAAGAAAAATTGCTTGTACAATTCTATAAGGATTGTGTAGCTGTAGTAGCCACAGAGCAAACATTGTGATCCAGTTACAATTTAACTTATTCTAACACTTAGCAGATGACAAAGTGTAATGATGTCTCAATATATCTCAATTAATCCATTCTCTTTTTTTGATTGATCAAATATTGTTCAAAATGCAATTCAACACAGGCCAGATTCTGGCCATGTATACATGACAACCAAAGGCTCATTGGCAGTGAATAATTCTACTTTCCTCAGTTTTTTTGCTTGACAGTTTCCTCAGACATCTTTCATCCACCTTTCCATTTCACCACTGGGTTTCATATTTCTCAGAAAAACGCCAAACAGATCCATACTTTTTTACACATATTCCAAACTACAGACTATTAGCCTCAGGGAGATCTTATGCCTTTCCTTTCTTGAACCAGTTTAAACATGGTGAAAGCATTCCTATTGTGGCCTTTTTCTGTCATACTGATATGCTCTTGAACCTTTCTGGCTATTTTGTCATGGGAGATTGCAGGAGTCACTTTGAAAAGTAAAGAATTCAGGAGATAAACACAGAGAAAATATCAGCTACAAAGTCACTACGTTCCAACAGCAATATGATGAAGCATATCAGAAAAATCTTTTATCAAATTAAAAATAATGAGCAAAACTAAGTGAAAACAATAAAAATAAGAACTTACTTGGAAAGTGATTGTTAAGTGACTTTCGATGTAAAAATTTTGTTTACAAATATTGAATATTTAATCAGGAAGTATTATTCTGCTGATATGAAAGAATTTATTATGAATTAGTATAATATGAATTTTTTATCATTTCAATGTATTGAGCAAACCGAACTGATTTTCACATTAGCATTGTGTCTGTCCGTGATAGAATATCCGCACCTCAAAGAAATTGTGTTGACCACTCAGGCTCCAGAAGCTCTTCTCCCTCAGAGGCAAAGCTTCTTGGTGGGTCTGGCATGTTGGAAATGGCATTCGGTGTGGAAAGAGAAAGAGTCTGAAGAGCAGAGGGCCATGGGAACCCGGCAGCTCTGAACTACAGCACAGAGTGAAGTGCAGGAGGGATGGAATGTTTTCTATCCAACAAACTGAAATGAAAGCCTTTTGACTCTATGGTGTTTCAATGCTTTCTGTTAATAAAAAGTAAACAAATTATATAATTCATTATTTCTTTAATAAAATTAGGCATGGTTCCTCACTCTGTCTTTCTTGGTGTTTTAAAGTAAAGGTTGAAATTCATTGGTAGAAATTCTGAAATTTTGACCCTTGTTTGACTTCATTTGTGATCAAAAAAAAAAAGAAAAAAGGAACTTTATTTTTTAATGTCTATGTGAAAAATGGATCTCTTCCCGCATCATATTCCTTTGTTACGTAATTCTTGAAATAAAAACTTCCTCTGGAAAACTTCAAGACTGATTTAGGTTAAATGTCTTCCTCTACAGCTGACTAACAAAATCCACTAGACATTGAACATATTTCTTAAGGACATGAACTTCAGCTGAAGTTACATACATAAATCTGAGGTAGGATACAGTTCAGTTCACAGCATATGTGGAATATTTTCATAAATGCATTAGGTAAGTGATAAATGAAAAGCAAGGTCAATCCGAAGATGCAATAATAACAGAAAACATAAAATAACAGAAAAAAAATAGAATTCCTCTTCATACAGCATATTATTTCTTGCCATCCACACCCTTGAAAATTACTTTTAAGAAATTCTTGAGATAGTTATTTTCAAAAGCAACTATTGTTTCTCTGTAGTCTTATCCCTTTCTAATTCATGTTTTTCTTCTGTTCAAAAAGTAGTCATGAAATAATGAAAAGCTTTCCTTTTTACATCATTAATGTTGTTATCTTTCTAAGTTGTGGGCTGTGTTTTGTTACAAAATAACAGAGTGAAATGTTTAGCAGCAATTAATGGTTACACCCTTGCTTATTTGCAAAAGAACCTGTTATACTTTTAGGTCACATTAAGGTATTCTTTATAGCAGTGGTGTGACCTTTGCCAAGAAAAAAAAAATGCTGAGTCCTATACAACTAGTAACTGATGAGAAAGTGGAATCTTTCGTTCTGCCAATTACAGACAGTAATTGCCATGTAATGAAGTTAATGTTTTGTAGAATTTACAACCTGATATTAATGGTGTTTCTTTGCCACCCTCTCTTATCCAACTTAATTTTTGCCCAGCTTTTTCACAACAAAAGAAACAGGACAATGTGTGAAGGCTCATTAATTCTATTTAGTTTTGATTTTTTTTTTCCTCCCTTCTTTTCTCCCCGCCTCCTGGAGGTGAAAAAAGAGCCATGCCATCGGGCCTTTACGTAAACTCTGGTTCATGTAAGGGTGAAAGTTACAGCCTCCACACAGCAGCTTGCACCATATAAATGCTCCCCTTTCAATTTCAGCTCGGGCCGTTTAATGGCCATGCCGTTTTATTGCCTTCTTGATCACCAATTACACCACCAAGAACAATGAGCCCAACACTTAAATGAGGAGGCCTCAAATTTGCCTTCATTTGCCAACGTGTTTCATAGCAACACTTTCTTTGAAAGCGCAGATCGCCTAATTACGAGGATGAAGATGGATCAGAGTTTGAAAAAGGCTCTCAGCACTGGAACAATATGCTAACCTAACTGTACTCCCTGTACTCCTACTGTATTATTGTGACCCCAAGCTGCCCTTCTAGCACTCTGCCTGACCTCCTGCCTCCAAGAGGAAGCCGTGCCTGCCCTCCCTATCTCCAGAGTGTCACTGCAGAATTTGGAAGGGTGCCGCTGAGACTGGTGACAATGGAATCTAGGAAAAATAAATCATAAGACAGAAACTAGACAAATTGAGGAACCACAGGATACCAAAAGCATTTCCACGTTATTTTGTTTTGCCGCTAATGGCTGAAACGAATAAATCAGGATGTGTTAACTCCAGTGTGCTTCCCAGGGCAAATGCTAAATGCTTTACTTTCTTTGTTAGGAACTAAGAGCAGGGCTGAGGTATTGTAGATGCTCACTATTCTACCAGGAATTTGAAGAGACTGTTAATACACTGAAAGTAAACACATTTGCAATATATGGTAAAAATAAAAACCTAAATGGAATAAAGTTATATACAAGTTCAAAGACTAGAGTTATGGAATATATATTTTAATAAGAATTTCTTTTTCGATAGATCTGCTTACATAAATCAGTCACCTTACTATTCCTTGCTGCAAAGTGCCACTTGGGAAAAATGTTACTACCCCAGAATCAAACAATCAATGTGTTTACTACACACACTGTACCATCTCCCTCCAATTCTGGTGCTGCCTCATTCTGAGGGATGTGCCACCAGGACTAATCCACTGAGGTGAAAGTTAGATTACAGAAATCCATCAGCATGGAAATATTTATCAAATTACTTCTGGAACCATGCATAAGCATTAACATGGGTAGACTCAGGTTTTGTAATGGTGTATGAAACTGATGACTTTTCTTTTGCTGTTTCTTCAGGTTGCCAAATTTTTCTAACTGAAGTTAGTTCACATCTAACCATGTAACAATTTATGTATGTAGTTAACTTTACATTCTGTATGTAGTCCCAGGAAACGTTTAGTAGTAGCTAGTAAGTATTTGCAGAACTGGGGCCTTTGTTGAAGAGTGAAAAAATGTGTGGGCTAATTGTTACAAGAGAATTACGCAGTAATAAACACAATTAAACTTTGGCTGCAGGGAAAGAATCAAGATTCATTTTCAATTTTAACTTTCATGTTTATCTGCCAAGACTTGAAATATGTAAACTTTACATTATAATAGTGTAAGGCTTTGCATCCTGATTTTCCATATGAAATAAAGCAGAAAATTCAAAGCTTATGGGCTTGGGTAGCTGACAACTGCTCCATTTTCTCACTGCGATCTCACTGTTACAAAGTGCAACAATCTCACAGCAGCACCGAGTTCTCTTCATATGACCAAGATTTCAGAAAAGAAAAAGCTATTCCAACCATAAAATACAGATAAATATAACACTTCTGTGTTAGAAATACTTCAGTAAAAAGGCTTACTGATTGCATTTAAAAAAACACAAAAAATCCAGTGAAAGAGGTGGTCAATGGATTCAAGCTGTAAATACTTAAAATTATGTTATAGTTTGTCTTTCTCCTATGCATAAAGGAACTATCCAAAATATGGAAAAGCCAATGAAAACATTAAAAATTACATATCAATTTGGGGTTTATGACACCATATAAAATAATATTTTTAATAAAGAATGTGCTTTCACCTGCCCTCACTCATAAATACTTGAACAGATTTTCTAATACATTCTCAGAATTGACAAATAGCATGCAAAAAAAATCAGACACAAAAGATAAGAAGCATATGAGCAATTAAAAAAACCATTTAATAACAATCTCAGTTTGGCAAACTGAAAGACATTTATTGCAATAAGTGCAAACAAATGGATTTTCAGCACATAAACAATAATGTGGAAGGTAGGGGTGCAAGACGAGAAAGGCATCTTTAAAAATTAAACTGAAACACAGACAATCACAAAATGTTGTAAATTCATTGAATACCGACCATCAGAAGCTGACTATAGGGTAATCCCATGCTCCCAGCACAATGTAGGCTTTCCGAAAATGCTCTCACCAAACAATCTGGCTCCCATCACACTTATACAGAAAGCAACTGAACCAAGATATCTTAAATGCAAAATCAAATGAGACCTAAATGAGATTTAAATGTCAAATAGCCTCTCTTAAACCACCATGAATCTGTTCTGAGTGTATGGAAATATCTTGTTTTTATTTTTTTTGTGAATTCCAATAGCAGAGCAATTAGGGTGAACAACAGTGCTAAGTAACGTGTTATTGTGATTCAGAGAGACTTCATGTCATCACAGGAATTTCAAAACACAGAGGTACCAGACAAACACAGCAGCTGTATTTTGAAGTCAGTTAATTACAAAACACTCAGAGTTTTTAAATTAACCTTTTCGATCTTATAATTGTCATTTTCATGTAAACTTAAATGTGTTTTAAGTAAATACATGCATAAGTATTTGAGACTTTGAAATCTACCAGGGCTAGGTTGTACCTCTAAGGCCTGTTCTGAGAAAAACTCTCCTTGGAGAGAATAGTCCAGTAGGGGTTGTACTTTGAAAACTGTAGCAAGATAGCTGCCATGAGCTAAAACACACTCCAAAATGGAGTTTAAAACATTATTGTCAAGCACAACTTTAATGCCTGCTGGTAAGAATAAGTGCTTTGTCTTCTGAGTTTTTGATTGCTTGGCTGATGAAAATGTAAGGACTTGCATCTCTAAGCAGAAGGCACAAACTCTCCTCATGATGTGTTTAGCTTCAGAAGTCAGTGCATTGAAATCCAAACTTGTTTGCCAGATATTTTAATTTGTCTACAGCTGTCCTTGTGGGCAGGGTGGGGCAGATGAAAGCATCCTGATGCAGAACTCTTTCCCAAGCTACAGCTGGCAGGTTGGCTCAGACATCTGCGAGCGTCTGTGCGCTGGAGTGTTTGGTTGAGCCAGAGAGGGAGGGAGAAAACAATATTGAAAAGACAAATGTTTAGAAATTATTTCACTTGTCTGGTATGTAATTTGGTTTTGACTTACGAACATGTTGGGCTTTTCTAACTGTAGGAATTCATCAGAAGCAATACTTTGAGGGGAGGTATCTATTTTCCATCTTCCAGGCTGCATTGATACCCAATGGAACATGCAAATATTCAGCAGCTTCCCATCACAAAAGTGTTAGAGCAAAACATTTGCTATTGTATGGTTGCAATCTTCTTGGCAGAGAAATTAAGAGCTGTATGATAACTGGCAAAGTCTTTTCTTTCTTTCTTTCCATTTGCTTTTTTTTTTTCCTGGGAAAGAGGGCTACCTCAAAGTGCTGACATGGGACTTCATTTTGCAGTGTGTTACTCAACAAATCATTGTCTTATGAACTCGTGAGAAACCTCACATGGGTTCTGAACTTTGCTTTAAAAAAGCATGGTTTTGGAGAGCATATGACCACAACATCAAGGTAAAAGTAGTCTGAAAAGAGACTAGTTAAAAAGTGGCCAGACTTCAGGGCTCAAAGGACAATAATCAGTGGCTCAATATCTAACTGCAAGCACTGAGCAATACTGGACTGATCTTGTTCAGTTGCTTGAATGAAAAAACAGTATGATAAAACCAAAAGCAAACTTGCAGATACTAAACTGGAGACAAGTAGGCATCAGTACCATTTTAGAACCAACAAACTTAATATCAGCCCAGATGAAAGGCCATGGGGTTGCAATGGATATCAAACAGAACTGGAGTTAACAGTACACTCTCTTCACAAATGGTATATGCCACACCTGGAATACTGTGTTTAGTTTTGGCCAGACTAGTGCAAAAGAGGTGTTGAAAAACTCACAAGGGCCCAGTAGCAGGGTATTAAGACAATTAGGAGTATTAATAAGACTATGGTACAGCCTACAAGGAGATACTGAGTAAAACTTAATCTGGAATACAGGAGTCTAAGGGCATCCACACCTGGATGAAGGACAGTTCTGTGGATAATAGAGCCAGGTGCTTTTCAGCAGTGGCAAATGATATTACAGGGAGAAATGACCACATGTCATGGTTTGGGATGTTCAGACTGGATATTAGAAAAAATATTCTCCACTAAGACAGTAGAGTAAAACTAAAACAGAATGATCAGCAGAATGGTACCCAAAGGTATAGTAGAATATCCATCCTTCAAAGTTCACAAAACTTGGCTGGAAACTTGGTGACCTGATCTAGTGTTGGCAGTATTCATCCCTTCACTGGGATTAAATGATCTCCAGAGCTCCCTTCTAATCAGTACTTCTATGATTTTATGAAGAAGCCTGGTAGAAAAGCAAATGTAGAATAGAAAAGGAAATGTGCTGCATTGAAGAAGGGAAAAAGAGATTGAAGGTGACAGATAAAACAGCACTGAAAAAGAGCTAGTCTCTTCTTAAGCACAGAACACGAAAGCTTTAATTACCTAGGGCTGGTGCTGGAAAAGAGTTTGTACACAGAGTAGTCACAGGAACAATGGAAGGGAAATCAATCTACAGATGAGAAGCAGGATGCAAGGGAGAGAACTGAAGTTGTGGACCAACCTGAAGAATAGGCAGGCCCACATAAATAGGGAGATTCTCATTTTAAAAAACTGGCAGATATGTAACAAAAACACCCACACCCCAAAAAGCACCACAACACACACCAAAAGGCTCTGCACATGAACCTGAAAAGCATTCTGAAAACAGTGTGAAAGAAACTGCTGGTCAGCCTTTGGCTGTGTCACAGGAAAATTTTCACTGCAGTGCAGCAAGAATTACTAAACCAAGCAAAAGAAAGTGCTTTAGTGGTGCTCTGTCATGATTTAGGAATGGTATTCCTCATCTTAGTACTCCTGCTAAAAAGACCATGCATCACTCCCCCTCCTGTCCCTCCAATGGAAGGCACAAAAGGCAGAGATCATGGGTTGAGATAAGAACAATTTTCTAGAAACAGCAATAAGACAAGAAAACAGAACATTAATAGGGATAATAATTCAAAACATCCATGGATATGTATGTGTTTTTCCTGGTGGCAGGCTTGCTGTGACTCATAAGAATAACTTAAAAAAGTAGAATGAGAAATAGGAATTAATCAAGTGGTGTCTCTTCTTCTGGGCTTAGAAAATACTACTTAAGTGAAGTAACATAAATGTGCAAAACAATGGACAGAGATAAGGAAAAATCTAAAGCATCACTATCCCTGAGAACATATAAATTTCTCAAAATCAGTGAAAAGGTTATTCTTTTCACTGGGAAACAGAGCCAGTACTCTGATCACATACCATGTGGATGAGTCAGAAAAACAGAAAATCCTAAACTACCAGTGCAAGAAACATAATATTGACTAACTGAATCTAAAAGTACTGCAATAATGCTGATAAGGCTGTATTTGGAGGAGTTAACCCACAATTTTTGGAAGTCTAACAAGGTTAATAGTCCTGCCCATCATATAGAAGCTTAAACAGCAACTGCTGCAGAAGTCTGGTAGGGTGATTGGAAATCTTTTGGAGAAAAGTAAAACTTACTTTCCTAAGCTTTTTAAGCTAATGAAAGAGTTAGCTGGCAAGAGTATTATGTAGAAGCATAGAAAGAACAAAAAGGGAAGAAAGTTACTTAAATTAAAAGACAGTGTTGAGGTGAACTGGACTTTAAATGAAGACTTTGCTTTGTGTGTGTGAAATTAAATTCATAGTTTTAAAAGAAACCAGGTTCTGAAACAATCTTCCAATAGTGGAGGATGCATTAAAAAATTAATAGCTTTTGAAATTGGAACTCAAAATGTCTGGAGTTTTGTATCTGATTTTAATATGTCCAGCACAAAAGACTGAAATTTATGATTCAGAAAATTCTTTAATTCCTCCTTTACTTTATTCTTTTTTCATTATCATAATCTTTCAATGCCACAACCCTTCAACAAAGGAAAGTATATGTTTCCGTTTGGGAACCTCTTTGTAGTTTTTATGGAAGCAAGGTAAGACCTAGAGCATTGATTATAGACAATGCATTCACCAGAGACTTTGGTTCTTTTAGATGAATTAAAAACACTCAAAAAAAAAAAAAAAAAAAA
>VXAD01001542.1:499399-601899 GCA_013399195.1 Dicrurus megarhynchus
AAAAAAAAAAAGAAAGAAAATGCTGCAGTTTTATTGTTTTCATGTAGTCTTTGATGAGGTTCTACGTATGACAGCAACAGATATGGTGTAAACACAGTTTACCTTAATCCTTGCCTTTCATGAAATGGTTTAATCATGACTTCCATTCTGAAGTACGATCTGATATCCCTCATATATAGTAAGCTGTATCTTGCAAAGTCATCACAGTCAGGTGAAGCCCCAGATGACTGGAAAAAGGGAAAACTAGGCCTTTCTGTAAAAAGGGTGGAAAGTAGGACTCTGGGAACTACCAACCTGTCAGCCTTACCTCTGTGCCCAGGAAGATCATGGAACAGATCCTCTTAGAAATTATACTGAGGCGCATAGAGGAGAGGGAGGTGACTGGAGGCAGCCAGCACAGCTTCACCAAGGACAAGTCCTGTCTGACCAACCTAGTAGCCTTCTATGATGGAGTAAATACATCAGTGAACATGGGAAGGGCTACAGATCTCATTCATCTAGACAGCTATAAAGCATTTGACATGGTCCCTCACAACTTGCTTCTCTCTAAATTGGAGAGAAATGGATTCAGTACATGGACTGCTAGATGGATAAGGAATTGGTTTCACAGTTGCATCTAGAGAGTAGTGGTCAACACTCAGAGTCCCAGTGGACATCAGTGACCAGTGGTGTTCCTCAGGGGTTTATACTGGGACAGGTGTTATTTCATATCTTCATTAATGACATAAAGGGATCCAATGCACCTTCAGCAAATTTGCAGATGACACTGAGTGGGGCAGTTGACATGCCCTGAAGGACAGGATGCCATCCAGAGGGACCTGGACAAGCTTGAGAAGTGGGCCCATGAGCATCTCATGGTGTTTATTAAACAAGACCAAGTGCAAGGTACTGTAGCTGGGTTGGGGCAACCCCTACTATCAGTACAGGCTGGGGGTGAACAGATCAAGAGCCGCCCTGCCGAGAAGGACTTGGGAGTGCTGGTGGATGAGAGGCTGGACATGAGCTGGCAAGGTGCACTTGCAGACAATAAAGCCAACTGCTGCATCCAAAGCAGTGCGGCCAGCAGGTTGAGGGAGGTGATTCTCCCCTCTACTCCTGTTTGGTGAGACCCTACTTGCAAGTGCTGCATCCAGCTCTGGGGATCTCAGCACAGGAAGGACACGGACCTGTTGGACTAAGTCCAGAGGAGGCCACCAAGATGATTAGAAGGATGGAGCACTTCTCCTAGGAGGAAAGGCTGAGAGAATTGAGGTTATTCAGCCTGGAAAAGACAAGGCTTTGGGGTGACCTAATTGTGTCCTTGCAGTACCTAAAGTGAACCTACAAGAAAGATGGAGAGAGACTTTTTGCTAGGGTATAAAGTGTGACAGGACAAATGGAAATGGTTTCAAACTGAAAGAGAGTAGGTTTAGATTAGATACTAGGAAAAATTTTTTTACTGTGAAGGTGGCAAGGCACAGGAACAGGTTGCCCAGAAAAGTTGTGGATGTCCTATCCCTGAAAATGTTCATGGCCAGGCTGGATGGTGTTTTGAGCAACTAGGTCTAGTGGAAAGTGTCCCTGCCCACAGCAGAGAGCTTGGAACTAAATGATCTTTAAGGTCTCTTTCAACCCAAACCATTCTATGATTCTCTGATTCTATGATTCTATACTTCTATGATTAAGATTCTTGTTCATTCAACAAATAGTCTTACATTCCTTTAGTAATTAAAGTATGCATATTACATGGTTATAAAAAAACTCCCCACAAGCGCAGAAAAGCAAAAAAATCAGCTTGTAAATCCTTACCAAGAACAGATGCTGAAATTGAGCGGTTGTATTGTTTTATGCAAGTTAAGTCTAACTTAAAATAATTTTGTAATTTTTGCAAAATATTGCAAAAAGAGTGGTGGGTTGTATTTTACATACTAACACAGCCAAATATATTTAAGGCACGAACCCTTTTACCTTTTTCTTTCCAGATCCCTTTCCCCCCACTATGCTAATTAGGATACCTGGATATATTGCTTTAGTCACAGAGTAGTATAAACTATGTTTTCACATAGACATTTGATCAAGCTATTCAACCTATTTGGGTTTTTGCAAGTAAGCGAAATCTTTCAGAGGACAGTGACCATGTTTACAAGTTAGAAATACCTAGTGAACATCCAGTGACAATTCCTGGAGGGTTTCAGAAAGCAATAAATGTTGTCTCAAGGATAAAGATAGCCAGTTCCACAACTCAATTGCTTGCAGAGGAACCTTCAGAGAATTCTTTACCTTGTGGCATTTTTGTACGTTGCTGTTTACTCAGTGTTCCAGGATGTTCCTTTAATAAAAGGCCTGTTATTATGTCGAATGAATCCCAGCATGAAGTCATATCCCTTCCCAAATTGATGATAGCTGGACTTCATAATATTTTTTTTGTTGTTTTATGAGCTCAATAAAAAATAGACTAGATATACATAGTAACTAAACTCTAGGGATCATCTTCTAAAGGTATGGCATTATTGAAATGTTAGAAATTAAGATATGTACTACAAAACAGGATGAAATTATGACATTTTTCTGCTAGTGGTTTCTCAAGATCATCACAAGGAGGAAGTATATGATACTAACTTATTTATTGGACTACTAGAATAATGACATATATGACTGATCCTATATTTTCTGGCCATTTAAGCATGAAAAGGAGGTCTGAAGGAAATTATATTTGAACCTCTAATTCTTCTGCTGATTATTATTATTGTTGTTGTTGTTTTTATATTTCATGTATGCTAAAACATGTTCATGTTCATTCCTGAAATTCCGAATTCAGAGATAGCTGTCTGATACTGCTCAGTCTGCCCAACCTTTGGGCTAAACATGTTTTGGTAATCTTAAAATAGTGCTAGGAAGCCAAAGTAAATGTGATTGTTACATTTATAGGAATGTATGAAGCTATACTGTATGAAGCAGGACACAATAATAAAATTCAACTGAATATCATTCAACATGTTGGGTAAAACCTTATCACAGAGATTTAATCAGATGCTAAACATGAATAATTGGATGTACACGGTGAAATGTCTTGATTTGCCAATTAAGGCTTTCAACTTATTTCACAATAAACCCATATCTACAAGATGAAATACCTGAAAGAAAATCTTATAGTTGTGATAAATCATATTTTATAGTTGTGATCTGGATTAGTATAAGAAAATGTAAGAAAAGTAAGAGTATTAATAATGGTTTGCACATGAAGTTTTGATCCTCTTACAGAACACCAAGAAAGTACTCATTTATGCTGAGATAAATGCATAGAAAATTACTATTATCTAGGCTGGCGTACTTTGGAGATTCAGATTCAAGCAGCTGCAATGTGTAGCATAACTACCAGATATATTAACTGTAGGCAAAAGCAATAACCTGTCAATTTCTTGAGATACCACTGGTGTGACAATTATTAGTATATTATGCTTTCTAAGTGCTGATAGGTATAAGAATTTCAACATTTCTGTCTCTTAAATTTTACACAACATGTAAATAATGTAGTGGGTTTTTTTCTCATCATTCTTTATCATCCTGTTAGTTTATCATATAGATAGACTCTCCAAAGCCAGTCCTACCAGGAAAATAAAAAAAAAAACAAAACCAAAGAATAACTAAACCAATGAGGCAATACAATTGATTTATTAATCAGATATGATAGTGAGTTTCATTTTTTTCTATCAGATGTGTTTCTCAATTTTGATTACATCTTAGCTCACAAGAAATTGAGTCTATTTCTGGATCTTTAATACTACTATCATCAAGTTTAACTCAGATGCTGATGCTGAGAAATCAGGAAAGAATGTTTTAAGAACTCGACTGAAAAGCAAGACATTTCCAGCTGTGTTAGGGAATACAGATAGTGGTACCCTAGGCAAGCACAATATATCATCAGTATTCCCAGTGTCACCTCAAGCTAGTCTAGCTTCTGGCTTTGCAAGAGACACTAAGGGACAGGGAGGAAAGCTCAGAATCAGAAAGTATGTCTGCCTTAGACTATTTTTTCACACAGAACAAGAACATCCACACTACTTTTCTCTGAATCTCCAGTTATACAGACAAGGAACTTTTTGCACTTTAAAGAAGATAATTGTATACAGATTCTGTAGTGAAGCTACATTTTTTAAGTAACTATTCAAACTTTAGAGGGATTGCATGATCAAACATAGAGGTAAATTTTGATAACCAAAGTTAATCAGTCATGATTTTATTAAAGACAAGACTATGAAACTAATTTAGGCATAGATTGATAGCAAAACAGGCATGATTTACATTAACATATCATTTATGTTCATATTATCTGTTGATTAAGTAGGTTCATAAGAAACCTAAAATATGTAATATACTCTGTTTTACAATTGAATTAATTGCTTTTCAGTGGAACATTTGCAAATACCTGCATGGAAGACGCAAGGCACATAAGGATGCTACGCAAGCAAGAACTACCATCAAGATGTGGCATAAAGATATACATAGAGTATGAATGATTCTTTGAACATAAGTCCTACTCTTTGCAAATAGTCTAAATTACTGACTAGCATTATAGTTCGCATAAAAAAATGCATACTGTGCCCATGTTTTTCTTACAAGACTTGATAATGTTACAAGAACGCCTAATTTCCAGAAAAAAAATTAAGCAAGACCAATAGCTAATAACAGTGACTACTTTGGTAGATGTAGTTCAACATTTATTATCTCTATGTGTTTACCAATGTCAGTCAAAACTCCTTGGTAAAATTTCAGTGCCTTGCTTTCTTATCCACTGTGATAAATAATTTCAGAATTTATGTGAGAATCACTACTATAAATAAAATATTTTAATCAGAACAAAAGGAAGTCATTCTAATGCAGATCATAAACTAGTCATGCTACATGGCAAAGGTCCACAATGATTTCAACAATTGATTTTCAAATGTACATAGTTAATGGTTAAACAACCAAATCCTGTTAAAGTTGCAGAATCTCATGCTTGGAAAACAATAGGCATGGTTAATAACTATGTGGTCATTGAGCTAGTGATACAGTACAGCCTTGTTTTCTCTGCCTTATGACAGATTTAGTAACATCATGATTTACGAAGGGCAAGCATTGACAATTCAGCAAGCGATACCATTTATTCATAATACTTAGTTTCCATTATATTTTATTTCAAAAGTAGTATTGCAGGTAGATGTGCTGGAAAATTGTTTCTACTGCATAGCAATTATGCTTCCTGAAAACTTTGAACATTTATATGACCATACACGCTGATAAGCTCAACTGAATGGACACATCTAACACATCTTTACTTTTTAAATAGAAAATATGGGGATATTTATTTATGAATTAATCTCTCATTCATTCCTGAAATTGAAAACCAGGCCCCAAAATGTATTTATCAGCTTACATAAATTGAACGTATACACTAGGAATGGTTTCCCTTTCATTGCTTAATATTAAGTGCTTCTTTTTGCAACACATTTTTAGATGTGAAATAAAGTCAGCAATGTTTCCCAACATCATAATGCATGCCAGGTTTTGATGACCTTTTCTTGCAATATGATGTAATCCGAGGACTCAGTGAAGTATGGTATAGGTGTAACTATAATCCTTTGTGTCTTTTGAGTCTTATCTCTGCTGTATCTGTGAGATGTTACACTACACTCCTTTTGGGAAGAATAGCATCAGACATTAGACAAACATTGTGGGGCTTTGAACACCGAGGATCACAGTTTACACCACATGTTAAAACACATGCATAAGCAGCTACCATTCTCATCAGGACCTCTATTCAAATATTTATTTCCAAAAATGATGGCATGGAATTTGTCAAGTGATTGGCAGATGCCTTGTTAGAATTTCCAAAACCATAGCAAAAAATGTTACATAGTCTCAGATATATTTAAAATTAAAAATATAAACCCTAGTTTTGCCCAAGTCTAGGCTAAGCGATGGAAGGCTCAACCTTAGGCATTTGCTTGTGTTTTTTTCCCCTCTAACAAAATGCTATTTGTGCCTGTAATTACGGAAATAGCATTCAATGACTCAAGATGGGAAAACACTGGTTTTAATTTTCTAAGGGGCAGTTTCCTGTGTATTTTTAATTTAGAATAATTTTTACACACACACACATATATATATACACACATTTATACATACACATGCACATATATTCAGAACAAATCTTATGTAAGCGTGTATATATTATATTATATATATTTTTAATATATATTTTTATATATAGATATGAGTGCATTCACATAAATATTCATGAAACAATAATGTTTCTTACAGGGAAAACCATATACAAACACTCTAAGTTAATGATTTCTTTCTTTTGTCCCAGGAGGACAAAACAACAGAATAATATTAAATTACTTAACAGTTGCACTTTACATATTCAGGATATGTGAATTGAAATGACAACTCCGATATATCAGTGGTGTTGTGTCATGGCATGACTATTTTTCATAACAGAGAGCTTCACTTGCCCATCAGTCCTCACCTGAATAATATGGACTCTCATTCCAGCTGAGTCTTCCAGATGACCTAAACTATCTATGTGCTAATCTTTCTGTGACTTTCATAAAGGAAATGGAAGAGATTTTTATATATTTACATGGAAAATATTTATATTCCCTCCAGCAACATGTTAATAATGACATGAGCTGAAAATGTAAATCACCTTGCTGTAGAGTAATATGAGAAATTTCAACATTTACTTTTACTTACACATGGAATAATTTCAACATTTTGAGAAGATATGTCATGCTAGAAAAAGGTGGTAGATCATGACTGTGAAACACAAATATTTTGTATATCACAGGAGACAGCACAGGGCACCTTATTCCCCATTTCATAGAATCATAGAACCATTAGGATTGGAAAAGACCTCCCAGATCATCAACTCTAAGCTTTGACTGAACACCACCATGTCAACTAAACCATAGCACTAAGTGCCCCACCCAGTCATTTCTTGAATACCTCCTGGGATGGGGACTCCACCACTTTCCTGGGCAGCCCATTCCAAGGCTTAACAACCCTTTCAGTGAAAAAATTCTTTCTGATTCTACCTGAACCTCTCCTGGTGCAGAGACCATTTCTCCTTGTCCTGTTGTTAGCTATGTGGGAGAAGAAGCTGAACCCTCACCTTACTACAATCTCCTTTCAGGCAGTTGTAGAGAGTCATAAGGTCTCCCCTGAACCTCCTCTTCTCCAGGCTAAACACCCCTATCTCACTCAGACATTCATCCTATGACTTACTCTCCAGACCCCTCACCAGCTTTGCTGCCCTTCTCTGGACATTCTTCAGCACCTCAATGTCTCTGAAGTGAGAAGCCCAGAAGTGTATTGGAGGGGATCAAGTCTGATCCCTGTCCCTGTCTGCCAGCTCAGGGGGGTGGCTGCCCTGAGAATAGCTTGTCTTTCTCTTGAAGACTGAGTCAAAGAAAACATTAAATACCTGGACTTTTTCATTATCCTTGGTTAAAATTTGTTTTGTGCAGTAAAGCATCCAGCTTTATGGCTTAAAGAATAACTGAGTTGTCCTACCTTCCCCAGATGTCTCTTGTAACAGGAAAGTTACCAACAGTGCCAGCTATGGAGTACAGTAGAGTTTTGTGCAATAAATGGATGTTCAGCAGTTACAACTTTAGATCAAGTTCCTATAATTCTAGAACAAGGAATAGAGAGCTGAACATTAAGTCTAGCCTAGTTATCTGGGATCCTTTCCTATGTCTTTTAATTGGTGATAATGAAACCTTAGACCAAAGTAGACCAAATAGGCTTCTAACCTATGGACAATGAAAGTTGGCTGAGATTAATTCCATTCCTGAGTGGGATTTCTTCATTTTATGAATTGATCATGCCATAACAAATCCTAATAAGATTCACCAGTGATTTCACCCAAGAAGTGTGAGCAGATAACACAATACATTGCTATCTCTTAACTGCTGTTGCTGCATCACTGGATAATGAAACTTGTTTCACAATTGATCTTTTCCTTTTTTCTAGAAACCAGTCGACTTATTTAATATTTCTCTTTTTCATTTGGCCTACCTCTGCTACTGAAATTCAGAAAAACTTGTGTGGTTAACTGCTATGCAAATAGATAAAATATGCATGGCAAATCATTAAATACAAAACATATTGCACATAGGTCTGGGGTGCCTGACTGGAGATGCCAATGAAAAAAGTCAGACATAGATAAAACAGTAAGCAATTAAAATATCATTTTTTCATTAAGAATGTGAAATTTGGATATTAAATTTCATCCAAATGCTAAAGGGTACAGTGTGTGACACACAAGAGAATTAAATAATCGCTGATACTTACAGTACACAAACAAATTAGCAGGAGCTGACCAAAAAGATAAGGGTGTTATTACACATTAAAGTTAGATGTCATTTCCCCTAATTTAAGGGTATTCCAATTAGAGTTAACCTGAAGGTTATCTACTTTCATCTTTACCATCTTTTTGATAATGTTAGCACAGATGTTGTGGCATCACGGAAATTATATGCATCATAAAAATGCAGCTAATTATCAGTGAACTAGTCACTTCTTACGTAGAATTAGTTTAATATCTTCAAGCGAATGTTTGTGACCCACTTGTCTGATAACAGCATCCATTATTGACCCATGGCATGCCCTGTCTATCTTTCCTTTCTTAAACTCTAAGTGTCTGCCTGACATTGCATTTTCTCTTGCTAGAGATGAGAATAGCTGGGGACCCTGGGGGAGATTAACATTCAGCACCCAATGGGTTTCCTTGAGCACACTGAATTTTGTACTTAAATTTGCCTTTGCAAAATTCCTTTGCGTTTGGAATAACGAGGACTGTTCGTGCACTGTCAGCATGAACAGGATGTGGAGATTTGTGTTAATAAGTATGTAAAAAGACATTTTTTGTTCATTTTTTATTGAAAACAATATATGTCAGGACTATGGTTTTAATAAGAAAATTATTATGTAGCATTTCATAAAGTTGAATATGGATTCTGAAGGATTATGGACATTTTTAGCAACTAAACTTTGCTGAAAATTCTGGAGAACATATGAAAAAGAAAACCCAAACTCAGAGAAGCTTTGAAAGATTTCTTATCATTAGCACTTAAGTTTTTTAAACTCAGAATTGTGTTGATTTTCTGGGTAAAACAAGATAAAAGACAGACCTTACCATATTGAAATATTTCTCTATATATTTTAAGAAAAAATTTAGAGCTAAGTACTGTTCAGTAATACATTATTCAGTGAACTTTGTCATCTTTCATTGAATAAATTATTCAATTACTTTTCTTCTCAGTATTTGACTAGGTTTATTATGGATATAATACCATTCATTGAAAATATCACTCTACAAAAAATGTATACTATTTGAATAAACTGTTCAATTAGTATTTTCCGCTAGAATTTTCTCACTTTTACCCTTCCTTTTTTACAACAGTATAGAATAATTTATAATTTTCACATCTGAAGATGGAAAGACTTACTTTGAAAAACTGCTGAAGTGAATCTGAGATTTTTTTTGTTCTGAAACTTTTTATCATTCAAAAACGTGGAGGTGAATGTGGACTGCATCTTACCCACTGTTGTCATCCAATTCCAAGCCAAGCCATATAAAACCTAGCTTTTAGAAATTATGGCAGTGATAATAACAGACTCAAAATATCAGAAGATTCCAGAAATGAAAAAAAATATGAGATGTCAAAAATAAGACCATACAAGCTAACTGCAATAGGAAATTTCATGTGTTCAGAAGCCTGTCTGATATGGCAGATACCACTGACACAATTAATTGATATATCTGGTGTTTTTTACTTTAATATAAAATTTCTAGTTGGTACTGCAAATAAAAAAAGCAACTGGGGAGGTTGCTGTGCATAAGGGACCTTTTTTTTTAACAAATGTTTTGTTAGCATGTACTGTTTATAATCTCCAACTGGCCCCATAGACACTGGCTTTTTACCTCAAGGACTCAATCTGTCCACCTCTTCACCAACTGGCCTTTGAATTACCTAAATGTTACACATTACAGCTACATTAATAAAAAGCATATTAAGAAAATGAAGTTAATTATGGACTATGAAACATCTTTTACATGGAATACCTTTCAAGCAGTCATTGTGTCCTTTGCAACGAGACGCTAAAGAGACCTTCAACAAAAATTAGGAAGTCAGAAGCCCCTAAGTAATGTTGCATTAATTTACTGGGTGTAAATAATCTTCTGCTGTACCCTCAGCTTTGCAAGGCAGCACTTGTGGAACTCACTTCTGGGAACACAGGATTGGAATGGATCTTCTGAGTGAAAAACTGTCTTTCTCCAGTAAAAGGTGAGACTTCTGTGTTGTGCATTTATATCATCTTTCAAATGTCGGTTCAAAATGATTCCGAACTCAGGTTTAGGGTTGCTTTCTTATACCATTATAAAGGCTGACTTAGCATCTTTCACTCTTGATGGTCTTTCTTATAATTCCAACCTGCATTTTCTTAGGGCAATTTATTCATGAGCTAACACTGTTCATTGTTTAGCTTAAAAAGCTCTCTTCTGTCCCTGATTTATTTCTGTCCTGATGAATAAACAAGGACAATGAAAACACATAGAGAAATATAATCTTTTTCAGCCTTTATTGAATCAGGGGAAACAAAGTAAGCTTTTTTATCCTTTCATGTTCTCCTTGTAGGAAATTTGTAATGTAATCAAAACAAGTAGCAAGAACAATATATGTATTTAATATGTAACAGGTCTAGCCATGAATAAAGCATCCATTATGTGACCATCAGCTAGCATAAAGAACAAAAAGTCACTGCCTGCCACAAGGCACTAAAATTCAGACCCAACAAAGGAACATATACACCATTTTATGTAGCTGTGGAGTGTGGGTTTTCTTCTTTCTAGTAAGTGCACAAAACTCCTCTGACAAGGACACATACATGTAAAATGTCTATCCACAGTGACACATTCTGTGGTCTTTCAGGACCTACTTCTCAAGGCAGAAGCCAACTGCAGGATGACAGAATGATCTCCCCTTCAACTGGGCATCCAAGCTGCCAGCAGTGCAAAATTCAGAGCCAGATGGAGGCAAGGGGAAAAACAATTATATTTTTGAAGGTTGGTAGTTGAAACCTTTAATAGAGATATTCTGGGTTGACAGTGTGCCTCTATTATTTGCATATGGCATCCTATATTATGAACATTTTCCCAAATTTAATCGATCATGTTGGTAGGCATGCAGATATAATCCCAGATGTTACAGGATGCTATCCTTGCAGTTTACCATATTCAGAAATCTATGGTAGGTGCCCAGGTCCTGTAGTCCCCACACTGTATGACTCTTAACTCATTAGATATCCCAAAATAACATGCAAAGAAGCCAATAGACTGCTCTGGCTGTTGCAGGAAATCAACAAAGAAAATTCTGATTCCACTGAAAGAATCATATCCTGACCAAAAATGAAAATCTCAGATAATATTTTGTAACAGATTTGAAGGTGTCATGTACATAACCTCACTTGGAGAAATTGCAGATGCGTTTCACAGCCACTCTAATAATTAAGAGCCTCTATCATAATTAGATTTGACAAGCCAAGCTTTTCTACAGTATGCTTTCACTATTTTCTGAGATAGGACTTCACCTTCTTGGCTGTGTTTTTGCCAAACAGGTATTGACCAAGGAAGACTCGTGATTCCTGCTCCAAACAAGCTGGGCCTTCAACAAGGCAGTGACTGGTGAATAACATAGAGGTGTCTTCACCTTTCCAGCCCACTCCCTCACTTGCTTTCATACAAACAAAAGTGTTTTGAAATTGGTTTTGAAGAAATACCAAGAATGGCTCTTTCATCATACAGAGCTTTTCCATTATTGAAGAAAAATAACAAGTAGAGATCACGGAATAGTTGAGTGCAAACTCAAGGTGAAAACCTGGTTTACGTCAGCAAAACTTGGCAGACACTATCAGCACTTGGTTCACTATCATTAAAATTTCCTATGCAATATGATATATAGTACAGGACTTTTAAGCCTTTCCTGGAAATATCGAGCCTCTAACAGTCAGGATGATATAAGAGATAAATATTACAGCACTTTCCCCAAAAATATCATGAGCCAAAAAGAAAAAATACGTACAATAGAAATTTTGATATTTTTACAAAAATCACAGGCAGTGAGCCTTCTTTCTTTCATATTTAATAAAGATCTTTCCAGTCAGCTGCAGCTGACGATAAGTATAATATCTTTAAATGGTTAATCCAAGGATCACAGCTCAAGTGCTTTATGTGGTTAGGAGCAAGGAAAGCTGTTAGTAGACTCAGTGTGCATTTCATAAATCCAAGGATTTTTTTTATTCCTTTTTTCTTTCTTTTTTTTTTTTCTTTTCGTTTTTCATTTGGCTTTCTACTATATCTTAAATGCTTTATTTTTCAGAGGAGAGATAAGACTTGGTTCTTCACATAAAACTACAGCTTAGCCATTACTTAGTCTTTCTCTGTTACGGAAAAGGTCCTGTCTGTGCACAGATGTCTCAGATTAAATTGTATCTCACAGTCCTTACAGTGCTCAGTACTAGATGAACTGCCAAAAGGGCCGTAGGCAAGAACTAAATTGCTTTGGTTTCAGTACACAGTGAATTTGGCTCAGACAAGCTGAATCAGTACATTAAATGCGAATCCCTCACAGATTTGAAAGCAGCCTTTAGCACAATTATTGACTGTGAGTGATGATTATGTCTAATTGAAGGAGACTTTTGCTACCTGTAGCTCAGTTGGAGTCCATGAGAGCCACAGCAAGGCACTGCATCTTAATTCAATGTTCCAGCTTGAAAGAAGCAATTGAACCTAAATCCTGAAGTGTATACACATGGTCGATAAACTTTAATAAACTTTACAGGTTCAGTAACTAGACTGAGTGTACATAATTCAATTTTTTAATTCAGGAAGGGAAAATAGCTAACAAGTATGTTAGGCTACAGTAATGTATTAGTTCATCTCATGCAGAGGCCCTCTCAGTAAAAGGAAAAGATATAGTTTCATGCTTTTCTTTGGAACAAGTCATAAATCTGCTGGTTTATACACTATATTAATGCTCTACAGGTGGGAGATTACCAGGTTATTTGGGTATGACCCAACTTCCAGTAAATTTGTGAGGAAAATAAAATAATTTGACAATTTTGCATCTTTTGCTCCAGAAGTTATGCCAATAATAAAGAGAAATGAATGCTTTTCTTAATACATTCTGCCTCTCTCCCCAAGACTTTTTGGCATGTTTTCATGGTGTAACAACACTGTTGTACAAAAAAAAAGATTCTATTCTATGTCTCAATCCTTCCAAAAAAAGCGTTATTGATTTTTCTCAGTGAACAAAAATATATATTCTCAGGGGCCCTACAATCAGAATTCTGTTATCCTTCTGTTCTATAAAAAAGCAAAAATTTGTCAATCTGCTCACAACAAATATATCTCTCCCACAAACATGTGTGGTGACCTATTCGATCTTTTCTAGGCTTAGATTAGGTTCCCTTGCCGCCATTATGATGATAACATTCACAAAGAGCTCTGTGACAATGCATTTTTCATATTTTCCATGAGCATGCAACTATGTGAATCATGAAAACTTTCCATTTAAATTGGCCCCTTACTAAATAATTGATATAAAAGGCAAATATGAGCCATACATGTGGGTTTTTCCCTCCTAGGGACTTGCTTACACATTTTGTAGGCCTGAGATTTTAGCAAAGAAAAATTAATTTGAACTTTGTCTTGGAAAAACAGTGTAAATAGTAGGCTGCATGAGCAGCAGGGAATGAAGGATGTAAAGAGTGATCTGTGATAACATATTTTGGCAAAATAATTCCATAATAAATAGTACCAAAAAGCATTAAAATTTATTGCTAAGTATCTATAGTTGTCACACACAGACAAGCCCACACATTTCTATTGAGTCCTTTCAGGTTAATTACCCTGAGACTGGGGATTATCAGAACTAGGTATGTATCCTCTCTCTATGTATACTCTCCATAATTTCTTAGATTTAAAGCAAAAAAAGCCTTAAAGTGGTCTGCTAGCAGGAAGGTTTAAATTCCCAGCACAGACTGCAATCTCTTGGGCTGATCAATTAACTAATGGTGACACTTTGAAATTTTATAGGTGGATAAACTTTATGAACAACACCCTCCTTCTTGCACGGTTTCCAGATATCTGATAGGAACAAGCATGTTTTTCCAAGGTTTCAAGAAATCTACACAATAGTAGCTTTCTCTTCCCTATAATTTCCTTTTTGGATTCATTATTGCTATATTCATTTTGCCTGTATTTATACCTTATCTACCTTGGTTCTTTGTTATCTTCTGGATATGCTGTTTCTTCCACTCTTCATATTTTCTAATTATAACTGCCTGTGTTCAATTTTTTTCTAAATTTTACCACCACCACTTTATGCCTTCTCATGTTACTCACTTTAACCAAACAGTCATCATCTCTTCCCCTCAGCTATGGGACCTCAGTATTCTCTACTATGTGCCTTGCATTTAATTTCCCTTTCTATTTCTAACCCCAGTCTGCCTGCTCTATTCCCGTAATGTCCTGAGTCCGGCATACCCCCACTCTCAGTCTCATTCTTCCCTCAATATTGCCTCTTAGTTCCCTGGACAATCTCCTTTCCAATATTAGTCAAATTTTCCTTCTCTTCCCAGATGTGCAATCTTCCTCTTTTTGGTCTTCTCCCCTCTCTCATGGTTTAGTATGGTAAATCCTTAGCACTGACAGAAGTGAGCAGATTTCTTCAACCTAGTTCTGTTTTCCAACAGCACTTTGCCCCATAGACACTAGCAGCAAATTTATAGGGTTATTCTGTGGAAATATTTTATGCATAATGTGCTCAGAACTCCAATCTGTGGGGAGGAAGAATATTATTTGATTAAATGAGATGTCATAAACCTGCAAAATGCAATTTGTTCAAGATTTAAAACATGCTAGTTTTGTTATCTTGACTAAATCCAGCTAATTCAAGATGAATTTGATGTCCAGCCATTTTCCAAAACACAAAGCTGCTAAAACACCTGAAAGGAAAAATGTTGTTAATTTTAACAGTGAAAAAAAGAACCTAAACTGGCAAACCTAGCTGAAATAAAAAGAAATCAGGAAAAAATCAGGCACCTGGTGTGGAAAACTTCAGAGCAAAGAAGCTCTGTCCAAATTAAAAGGAGACAAAAGCTGTATTTTAAAAGGAATGTCAGGGAACTAACCTTGCTTGCCATATTGTTCAATAGTCTGGCAAGCAGTCCTTTAAAGAAAGGGGAATTTTATCTGAAGGGGAACACTGGGAATCAATTGATTTTTTTTTTTTTTCTTTATATAGGGTTGGTGAAACGACACTTTCCAAACAGTCTCTGAAATATTATGTTTTGTTCCAGCTTTCATCTGGAAAATTTTAAATGGTGACACAAAAATAACATTGCATTTCAACAGTCAAACAACACAAAAAAGTATCTCACAAATAAACCACACAGGACATTAAGAAACATCTTAGCTTAGGATGTCAAATTATCACAGGTAAGAGTTTGAACCAGGATCTTTAATAAGTGTCAGAGAGTTAATTTTATGCAGAAGGTTTATGGAATTTTTCTCCTTACTTTCTTGCTATTATTCCTTTCTTTTTTAAAACTGTAATTTATAAAATACTTCCTTGCAGTTAACCTTTATGTAGAAACGAAAATTAAAGACAACTTCAGAAAATAAAACATTGAAGAGAAACATAAAGCTGTTGCAATTTTTGAAAAAATATGGCATAAAAAAATTGTGATAGAACAAAAGGAGAAACTCATATTAAAGTTACTGTATATGTTTGAGCCCTGCTGATTAGAGGATCTAAGCTGTCATACACATATATACAGAACCAGCAATGAAGTCATCAAAACTCCATAACACACTATTGCTTTTATTTTTTGATGCTGTTGAATTGATGTGCTATTATTTTTCACCATGCTTATTTGTCATTAAATGAATTTCCATAGAAACATTCAATGAAAACTTTGCAACTGTTCCCCAAAATTAATTCAGGGTTTATTTCGGTTTTTTTTGGTTTTTTTTGTTTTTTTTATTATTAATATCAGTTTCCTTTATAGATTTGACCTCAAGTGTCTGGGTTTGAAATGCACAGTTGCCAGAAAAGTGTCGTTCACCGTCTTCAAAATTATCCATTTCTTGACATGACAAAAATGTGTTCATTTGGTTTCTGAAGGCCTGGTGCTTTGAGATACATTGTCCATTTTATAAATCTGAGAGACTTTATAACATTGTCAATCATATATCTGAGAATAGAGTACTTTATGTGGAAAATCTCATATCCTGCTTTTCCAAATTGAGGTACCATGAAACCACACCTGAGATGTTCTATCCACAACCAAATCCAGAAAGCTCACACAGATATTCTCTTGAACACAACTGGGCAGGAGACCACAACTTCCTGAGAATGGCAGCAAGCAGATCCCATTTCGTGGTCCTCACTAAATTTTGAAGTAAACAGAGCCAGGAGCTGCTGTCTTGCACAGAAGCAATATGTCACCTACCCAGTGACCCGTTACATCTTCCCTCTCAAGCAGAAGGGCATGCTGAACTACATTCAGTGCCTGTCAATAAATTTAATCTCCTATGTAGAAAAAGGCAGTGCAACAGTGGAACTGGTTGCTTAGAGAAGTTGTGGTTGTCCCATCCCTGGAATTGCTCAGGGCCAGCATGGATGGGGCTTTGATCAATCTGGTTTCATGGAAGGTGTCTCTGCCCATGGCAGTGGGGTTGGAACTAGATGATTTTTACAACCCTTCCAATCCAAATCATTCTTTGAATATCACTCTTGAAATGTTAAAATTAGACCACACATCTGCTGTTCAGAACAGAGTTCTAAAACCCACTGAGAAAATTCTTCTTTGAGGGTGGGTCACAGATACAAAACACAGCTTATCACTACTAGAAATTACTTTTACACCAGGGACAGAACACTGCACGGAGGGTCAGAATGTACTAAGTTTCAAATAAAACTGGTCAAAATAATTCTTTCCCACAACAAATAGTTAGAAAAATCTTTCTTGTACTAATGTGTAAAAAATGACAAACTTTTCCCTTTTGAGATTTTAATGAAAATTTCAAACTCTGAAAAGCAAACTCTGTAGCTCCTATTTACAAATTCATCAAAAGATTGTGTTTCATGGAAATATTTTTCTTCATGACATACTGCATCTAAAATATATATAAATTAAAACAGACTTTGAAATATGTTATTTTGAAAGTGAAATTTTCCATTTTTAAATTATTTTTATTTCATTGCCTTTATTTTATGCCATATCATATTATTATAAAAATAAGTCTGAAGCTGTATATTTCAATAATTTTAAGAGAAAATATTTAAAAATATGTTTCCATGTCATTATAGGAAAAAAAAAAGCCAAATATTTTTTCTCAGTAACATAAGATCTAATTCTCACCCAGCTATATTTTTTTGTCCCACAGGCCCTAAACACCCCTCTGAGAACAGATGTGAGCAACAAGGTTTTTCTTTGTTTACTGCATTGCATTGGGGTTTAACTGAATTTAATTATTTCAAAGTATATATTTTATGTGGTCAGGCTTGCTCAACAGAGTCTACCTTGAGTTACTTCCTTTCACTTCAAAAATTCTAATGGGACATCAAAGTGTCATGTGGTAATTATACCACTGAATGTATGTTATTAGCAAAGATTAGATTTATATCTGCTGACAGATAATATAACAAAACAGCTGTAAGTATAGAATCGATACTGTTATAAATGGGATGAATTCTTAAAACGTTTACTGTTGCTTTTTGAGGTCCCAAGAAAATATCTGTATATACTTTATATGACATGTTTGTATTAAATATTTAAAGTTACATTTGCTGAAGGTTTTTAGATATTGGTGGGGGAAAGGCATGTATACCATCTAAAAAGAAAAAATATGTTAGAAACTTATAGTACCTTAAATCTGATACCAGCTGCTGGCTAGAGAATGTAGTTATCATAAACTTTTAAATTCTTCCTAGGTTTAATCTTTAAAATTATAATCCTAATAACATTTGAATTTGTGGATCTGTTCTATGTACTAGGGATATATACAACATCCAGTGTTAATAACTGCATAGATTAGACCTGTTTTTAGCAGATAAATACTTTATGCAACCAGTAGTATCAGAAGGAATAACTGACTGCACATGCTCAACTAAGAGGTGCTGAAAAAAATCTGGTTTTTTAGGAAGAATCTCAGCACTTTTTCAGAAATCCCATACCTTTAAAATGCCTTATATTTTGCGAATTTCTCTTTCTCAGTTTTGGGGTACCTGTCACAGTAAAAACTTTGTCTGGCATCTAATAAACTATCTCAATATTTATCTTAATTAATACTGAGAAAATGGTGCATCCAGATGAAGTATTAATATCATCATAAACCATTTTAAGTCATTCTGAATGCTGTTTTTCTAGGGTGTGGTTCTTTAGTCTAATGGCATACACGATATTTTTACTACATATATACCTAAATTGAATTCTGCACATAACAGGGAGCAAAGGTTTCTGAATTATTTAATGAAAAACACCAAAGCCCACACCTGTGGTTTTCAGCAAAGCACACTTAACACTCTGAAAAGAAAAAGTCTGAGATTAAGTGTGCAGTTTTACCTGTGAAAAAACAAATAACCTGAACAGCCACGCTGAGCTTTGTGATCACTGAGGCCAAGGAAAAGATTGTCTCCACAGAGAGTGGAAAGGCCTCAGTGGTTTTGGGCAGTCTGTATCCAGATGTGCAGGTCTGTATCCCTGTTGTTTCACAACACCACTTGAACTTGCTGGTCCTATTTCCACTTCTTTCACCTGACCCTGCTATATATCTACCCAAGCAGCTGAAGGCAAGGTGATGATGGTGTGAATACTCATCCTCAGATGCTTGCTGATTCTTGGGCATCATGTTTTCTGTCATATTGAACTCTACCAACCATTTCCAAACAAATAATTCCCAGATACCTAACCCAGAATTACATTTAGTCTTTCACTTATTTCTCTTTTAACTAGCTGTTCATGCTTCTTAAAACCCCCCATGGCAAGCTTTAAAGCCAGTCACTTTATTGTGAGCAGCCTAGCACACTTTCTGTGACAATGACATTTGTTCTGCAGGCATCAGAAGTTTCCTTGCAGTATGTTAACACTTGATTCTATTTTTCTGTGCCAGTTTTAGCCCTGATCTAGTTCGTGTCTCTTTAAGTCCAGGTCTATTTTCTCTATTTTAAAGATTCTTTTAATAACCAAGATCAAGGAAATTCTGACAGGAGGTGCACTTGTTTATAGCTAGTTTGAATTTGACAGAGTATAACCCTATTACATGGGAGCTGTGTGTCTGTTTGTATGTGCGTGTGTTTCATGGTGCACCTAATAAAGATGAGCATAGCATTTTTCCCATAATTATCATCAAAATTTTCATTTTAGCGGTATTATATCATATGCTGTTTTTCTCCAAATATTTGAAGCATAAATTGTAAAATTTGAGAAGGCATCTTCAACTAGAAATTCTGACCAATAGGAATAATGTGATATGGTCTACAATATAAATAGTATAAGAAGGCACCTTTAAAAGGTTTACATTTAAGTGACGGACAAAAAGAGCTCATGGGAGATTTGAGATACTTACGCATGTGGTGCTGATGCTTTTCTATTTCCAGGTTTATTCATTTAACACTGAAATAGTGGACATTCACTTCCACCTGTGAACTGGCTTGTGACTACTTCATATTCTGTGAGATTATACCTCAAAATCCAGAACACAAAGCATGGCACTAAGTCAGGTATCTGCCTTTTTGCTCAGCCAGTGGTAATGATTTCCAGAAAAACAACAACATGTCTGAGGCACTGTGACTGGTCCCAGGTGGAAAAGGCATTTTCCTGAACATCCCAAGGAGCAATATGTATCTAGCTCAAGACTTCAACAGGTTAAGTTAATCACATTAACCACATTACACTCTACTTTCTCCATACACAAAATCACCTTTGCAATTGGTTACAAATACACTACACAGTGTCTAGTGTTCAACACCCATGAAGTTCTAAAATGCTTAAAATACGTCCCCAAAAAGAAACATATATGTATCTGGCGCAGAAAATATTACTCTGTGATGAAACAGCACATTAAATTTGCAGTAGAGGTAAGCTTGGATAGAACAATTAATTCTTTGTGGGATGAGCATGGCTTTTCATGCCCAACTTCTGTGACAATGACAGAGCACAGCCTGCAGAACTCCATGGACAAATTGAAGAACAAATTTCAATTCTGCATTTAATGTGTTACACAGCACTGATAAAATGGACATCAAATTCTGCACCAGGGGGCAGAAATACAGGGCAGAACAGCTTCTTTGCAGTATTTCTGTGTTTTGTTTAGAATTTAAGACTGATTTGATATTTTGAAAATATTCAGTAGGTGACTACTGATGCTAACTAATTTCATTAATGGGTTTATCACTTTTCATACCTGCTGTTCAGGTTCATTATTTGACTTGCTGTGAACAGCAGCAATTGTTCCCTTGTCAGGGAATCTCTCATCCAGCAGAGAGTCTTATCACACGTCAAGGGTCCTAAGAGGCAGGTGATGGGGGAATTTGTTTGGTAAAAGTGTGATAAAAGTGTGACATTCCACTTAATAATTATGTTTTCATTGAAGTAGAAAATTTCATGTTTCACTAGTACCTTATAATGGCATCTGGAAATGGTTTTCTTTCTAACCACACCATTTGAAGCCTATGCTCAGTATAAGCAATTGTCATTCTGCATTTCAGGAGGGGCAATCACAAATGGGTCCAATGTAATTTGCCTCTGACCTTGAGCAACAAGAATGTTCCCATCTCTACCACCATGATGTTGGATAAAAGTTCTTCTGCTGTACAAACAACTCTGCCCCCTCCATACTTTTTCACAGAAAACTGGAATAATTCCTGGATTATTCCAGCTGGCTTCCACTGTGTCTAAAAAAGGTTAAGAATGCACAGGCAGCTTTTTATGTCTTTCCTACCAAGTGCATGTCATTTCAGCAAAAAGATACAATTTGATAAAGGCTTCTTATAAGAATTATTATGAGCATTTTATTTTAGAGGAGGGAAAATGAATAACTGTTTTCCCTTTCCTTTGTGGCATGCAAACTCCCTTACATTTACACATTATGCAAACTTCAAGGAGAAAGCAGTTAGTATGTCAGAGAACCAGCAGTGATAACACTTGAGCAGAGCAGTCTGCTGCATTCTCTTTAGTTTCACGACAGGCACATTAGTCTGGATGTTAGCTGCTTCTCCTTAATTGGATTGCTTGCATAAATTGCAATACAAGGTGGACATGTGATAGCTTTCTTTTTCACCAATCAGTCATGTCAAGAGAACCTTATGTATTTTATATAGAAAGTAGAAAAAATGATAATTTGAAAAGATGAGAAGATGGTGCAGGGTAAAAGCTGATATTCTTTCTTTATAACAGATAGCCCCAAGTTGTAGAGGCCATTATTTCTTGCATTTTCAGAGCAAATGAACTTGACAGATGGCTGTGTCACCTAAACCCCTACCTACCAACTTGATTATGCAGAAAACAATACAATAGAAAAGAAATCATTACTGAAGGAACCTGGTTAGTCCACAGAGGGCTGAGCGGTGCAGAAGAACAAAATTACAGTTGTGGAATTGAACAGCAAGAATACATTTAACATAAAGTGGGTTACAGCAAGGCAATCAGTCATGGCTAAAGCTATTGTCTAGGCTTGCTTGCATGGTATATGAAGTAATCTGTCATCTACCACTGAATTTATGCTTAGTTTATAGTAGAAAAATACAAAGGTTTTGCCAGGGCATGTTCTGGTAGTCTTGAGTAGCTCAACTATGGATCTATGAAATTAAAATTATGGGAATTCAGGACATTTTTCTCCTTCCAATCTGTTTTGGAGGACATTAACACCAAAGTAATTTCTTCTCCCTTCTCCCGTGTTACTCAAACATTAACCAAATCCCACCACTTAAGGAAAGACAAAACAGGCTGGGCAAGACAAATACTCAGCACCAGTCCAGGTTATACAGCACTACCATTACTCCATAAAAAAGTTACTCTGGATTTGCAGAAGGTCTGGCTATGGAAGCTACCTAATGACATCCAACAAGACAGAAACAGAGCTGGGCAGCATCTATTCCTGGTGGCCCAGTACCCACACTAATTTTTATACATTCTTTGCAAAAAGATAAGATCTCTTATCAACATTATTACTATTTCTCAGAGGTATTATCATATGATCTCATACATCATTTGCAACAAAATGGGCTCCTAGTCTCTGTTTCTCTTGACAGTTTCAAGCAATACAATCCACTACTATATGCTTGAGGGCTTACCACCTGGTAAGACCTCATGTTAATTAATTATTTCAATTAACTACTTTTGATATAACCCAGCTCACCTAGTTTGCCATTAACACCATTGAAAATACCAGTTTTAGCAGGATTAATACTAGGTGTGTTTGTTTGCAGAGGGGTGCTTTAAAAAGCTTTGAGGCAGGTAGTGTAGAGTCAAGACTGCTGAGAAAAATTAACAGAGTAGGGAAAAACTCTCCCTGCAGAACACAGTGGACTTCTGTCCCACAAACAGCTCTTTTTCCTCAATTACGAGGCTTCTCTGATACTCAGTATGTACATGACTGACTTCCACTTTTTCCCTGTCCCTTTTTGGGACAGTCACACTCTTACATCATGGGGAAACACATGCAGTAGCAGGTAACCAATTTTCCAGGAGTAAGAGCCTCACTCCCAGAACTCCTCAACATCCTGAGAAAAAGACAAGAAAGAGGATGGAGTCTCCAGAAAAAGAAGAATCTCTGTCTTCATTGCTCTGCAGCTTCCAAGTCTCTTGCTATCATATTAGAACTGTTTCAGCCAGATGAAGACAAATAGAGGTATTTTTAGCCTCAGCATGCAACCTATGCAGATGAAGTTTTCAGTATTTCCCTGGTGCTGTGATGGATGCAGCTTGAACACCTCTAACACATCTACTTTGGAGGCTTGTGTCTTTTTTCTTGGTCTCAGGTCCAAAGAGTAAATCTTTGGAATACCTAGAGATTGAGCCTAATCTGGGGGAGCAGAGAAGAGTTCACATCATCCTCTAAGGGCTTAGAGACAGTTAATTCAATAGAGCTCATACAACTTTTGTTTTTCCAGCACAGGAATTCTGTCCGCAATTTTGCGTATTGGTGCAGGACTTCCAGATCTCTACCAGGTTCAACTCAGTGACTGTTTTTGGTGATGTTGACAATACAACCAGAAACCCTATGCTTGATTGTAAGATACCCCAAGAAAAACAGGTATTTAACAGTGAAAACTTACCTACAATGTCTTCATGTAAACCAAAGCAAGATATGTGTTACCTATCTTGCAAGCAAAAAAAAGTTGCCGTGTGAAGATTTCTGAGTCCATAGAAATGCACAAGCATGGAAAGATATGAGTTCTGTAACATGAACAGGGAAGTATAGACTATACTATTCATTTCCATGAGGCTTTCTTATGGTCCATACTGGGAAAATACCTTTCCAGAACAAAGTTCAAACACCCTCACAAGGAGACATAGAAGAACAAACCAAATCAGAATAATTCAGTGGGACAGGACATCATCCACTCTGGAGTTCAAATAAACCTTGCAAATAAGCAACTGTGTGACTGACAAAATCATGTAATTTGTATTAAAAACAGAGAGAATGAGCTTGCCAAATGACTCAATCACCTTTGTAAGAACTGACCCTAGTTACTGCAGAGCAGAAAAGCCTACTTTGGTATCTAAAGTACTGAAAGAAATGAAGAGAAAAGCACAGATTTAAAACTCCTGGTAGAATTTGCCAAAAATTTTCAGTACTGAAACCAAGCCAGAATTTTCCTGCTCTTTCAGAGATCAACTTTTCTGTTCTTGCCTTGACCAACAGGATGTGTTTGTCATATCCAGAATTTAGACACACATAGTCCCTGATATTGATATTATACATACATATATTTAACTATATACTGGTGAAAGTCCTAACTACGATAATCTTTTTTCAGTCCTTTTGATTCCTATTCAGTTTATCTCTGAAAAATCACATTTTATCTTTCCATCATTGTTCCATTTCTGAACTCTTGCTCCTTTCAAAAGATCGTCAGGATATTCTACAAGAAACTCAGGGGTTACAAACATGCAAGGAAAGAACAAAAATTTTCAAAGGCATCTCTGGAAGTTGTTGAAAGGTGATGTTCCAGCATCCAAAATGTGAAGGCCATTGTGGGTATACATCTGACATTTGGGTAGTAACAACAATCAAATTCTAGAGACCGCATTTCTTAATTTATTGATATATGTCTGTATCATCTCAAATCCTGTATTGAACTGGGATAGTCTAGCAACTAGGTTCAAAACAAGATTTCCTTTTCCCTCTGTGTTTATTATGTCTTGAAGGAATTGAAGAGTTAATTTCCTTTACAATAAATTAAATTATTTTAGAAATAAAATATTTTAACATCAAGAACACCATTCTAGTTTACCTGAAAATCTCACAACCTGACAACTAGCAGTTTAGCGCAGCTTTATCAAGACCATCCCCCAGCTTCCTGATTTCAGACATTTTACTCCCTCCTTTCATGTGCAGTCAGAATTTTGCCAGAGCAGCCCACTCTGTGCCTGCTACTCAAATTCCCAATATCCGTCAGATTAATGCCAGGATAGGATGTAACAGTGATCCTCTTCTGCTGATGCACTCCATACTCTGAACAAAAAAATATCTCTCATTTAAAACTAAACAGCAGATTACAAGAATCATATTCTCCCTCCTCTAACCTCTGTCTGTGTTTTCACTTCACCCAGGGTAGATTTTGATCTCGCCTTTGTCATTTCCTGGTGTACTTTCAACCCTTCACCTGAATCAAAGACACATGTTCCTTGTAGGCTAAAATTTGCTTTGAGAAGCAACTTTCCTCATGCTACATACTTAGTATATCAGCTGATTGTTTGGCTTAATTTTTATGTGTTTTTCTGTAGGGTAAATAATCCACAGCTTTTCAGTTACTGCATGAAATAAATGTATGCGTGATTAACTGCTCTATTTGATATTATTAACTTACCAGGAATATTTTATTTTGATTCGCAGGTTGAATTCAAACGTGATTACAAAATCTAGCGATAAGGAAATACTACTGAGTTCCTTTCCCTAGCGGGATACAGTTGTCCCTAGATGTATATCAGATAGTGATTGTTCATCTTGCTTTAAACAAACAATCTCACCTTGGAGTTTATGCCTTGTCTTTATCGCCCCAAGTAATGTTATTACTCTTTGGAATTTTTTTTTTTAAACAGTACTTTTTTTCTCTACAGTGAATCCATGAACATAATTAATGACATGGAATCAACTTGATTAATAACTGACACTTCAATTTTGCAGCTGGTGAAGTGCACTTCAATAAGTAATATTCACTGGCTGAAGCTGCCTTGTTCATATTCTGCTAGAACTGGGATTCCTTTAGAACTAGCGCACTTCCCAGCTAGCCCTGAGACTAACTTGGATTGCAGGACTTTTGTAGACATGTCAATCTATAAGCCCCATTTGCTTTCAGTAGCAGGTAAGATTGGGACCATTTACAGAGACTCCTGGTACCAGTATTAAGGCAGGTAGGATATTTGGAAGAAACCAGTCTGGGGCATCGTTCCCTGCCCGTTGCCACAAGAGCTACATGTAAAATGGGTCGCTTCTAATGGGCAGTGTGTGAACCTGTTTTCTTCTAAAGACCTTGTACAGACTATGGCATTGTGAAACTGGCTAATTAAATATCTTTCACTAGTTATTTGTTTGCTGAAATACAGTTCTAGAAATGAAATGCTCTATGAATTCAAACTAATAAATAACACATGCGCATAACTACGTCTAACTATTGCTTTGTAGTGGTTGGGGTCCAGTTCTCTTTACCAACAGGCTGCAGAAAAGTCAAAATCTCACGACTTGATCTTGTTGCTGCCTACAGATGTGTTCTGCTTATAAAAAAGTTAAGTGTATTCTCTGACATTGGCTTTTAAGGATGAATCTCACCTTGCTCTAAGAGTCCAAAAACAGCTAGAGTTTGCAACTTTAGTTCTCAAAAACTTTTCTTCACATTCTACAATATGCTTCAAGGCAGTTCACAATTCTTAGTTGTTCACAGCATTAATTTACTTTATTGATGACATCATCAGTATTTTGTCACTGTAGAGTTTAGTTGTCCTGAGTAAAGCTGACCATGGAAGTTTTGAACATTGATTTTTTCTTTTCCCCTTCTGTAGCATAAGCGAATGATTTATCATCTTCTTCTGGGACATCAGCCAGAGGCAAGAAATAGCTCTAATAACATGCTCTGAAGTGACTTATACTGACTATGTGTTTAAAAATGTGGTCAAATAATATGCTGTACCTGGACATAGGAACATCCACCATCGGGAAAGACAGGAAAGCTTTTTATACAAACAAATGGCATCTGCCACACAACAAACACAGAACCCAGTTCTCTTTCGAAAATAGTTCAGAGATTTCTTTCACTTGAATTTGAATGTATAACATTTTGTGCTTGATTTTTATTATTTAAAAATTTCTGAATAAATATTGTGAAAATCCATCTTAAAATCAGCAAAAGGTAGTATAAAACACAAGTTTCATGTACAAACTTTCTTTCTCAATGGGGATTTAGAATTTGACATCACTAATTTTATTAATATTCTTTCCTTGACACTGTATCAAAGTACAATCTTGAAAAAACAAATCTAATGCAACAAAAGACAAAATAATTACAACCATTGCCATACTTTGAGAGGAAACATGAAGGCAAGGATGAAAAATAATTCCAAAGGATTCCTATCTCCCTGTTACCTCAGTAGATTCATGCATGTGCGTGCATAAAAGGAAAACAGATTGGATGCAATTAGATGTTACATTTCCTTAGGTGACAAAGCTGGTTATTTCCTGATTTATGTAGCAGTCCCATAAGCAGTCATATTGCCACCATTGATACAGCAGGAGAAGGAAAAACAGTAGTATAAGAATGGGAAAAAATGACAAAATGTTAAAGGAAATAGGACCTCCTTATGCTGGAGGGAGAGAAAAAAATAAGCAGATAATTGGAGGAATGCATTTTACAGATAAAAATTAATTTTAATTGAGGAAGCAACTGGAAATAATTTACAAACAAATTTATAAATTGGTCTCAGAGTTAAAATATTTCTAACATGTAAAAAGCCCAGAAATAAAGAGTGGGAAATATATATTTTTTCATTTTGCGTATGTGCAGTCTAAGCAAAAAGAGATGCTTCAGGCTTATGTGGGTAAGTAATGACAAACATTTACATTAACTGCATTTGGTCTCTTTCTTATTTGCTTTCCTGCATATTTATTTGAGGAAATATTTGGTCTCTTTAAGTTCATTTGAAAAGACTGGAGCCCAAAGATGACATGTTTATAAACATGTCATGAACTTTGGTTACATGCAGAAATGCAATTTATTTTGAGACTGAATAGAAATCATTTTGGACAGGACAGGCACTGTTTATATAGGTCACATCATTCAGTAATTCATATAGTCATTCATATACACCACTGCTAGGGCAGATTTTCAGGTGAGGTAAATGGGTGTAGCTTGATAGTTACATGATACTTCACAACCACCTATTTTGATGTTTCTGCCTCATATAGATAGATTAAAAATAAATATTCAGTGATTCTAGGAGTTCAAATGCTCAAGGGAATTAATTTATTTTCTCCCAGGCTGTAGTACTGACACAGAACACTTTCTAGTCTGGTTTTGGGGTTTGGATTTTTTTTTAATTAGAGTAAGTTCAAGACTGTTAATCAATCAGAATAAACTATTTTAATTTATCATTAGATTACAGTAGTAGTAAATATTTTCATAAATTTAGACAAAACATGTAATGTCTACCAGGGTCCAGTCCAATGGTAAATCTCATAAACATGAGATTACTTTACATAAAAAAAAAAAGTCTAAAATACCTTTTTCTAAAACTGTTTCTACATGGCAAAAATTATCCTGAACATATAGAAACCAATTCTTCTTTCTGCAAGAATGAAACTGGTAATTATTTTTTAACAGTAATGCATTAGATGAGTATTTTGGACTTTACTGAGATTTCTCTTCTTATCCTTCAAAATCTGTCAAGTTTTGAAAAAATTACTCCTGAATCCTTATTATTCTCTTGAAATATGAGTTCACCACAACCCATGCCCTATTTTCTCAACTATTTCTTGTACAGTTATGCCCTTTCTGATGCATCAGAAGCACAGAACTTAATGTATTTTAATTCCTTCAGACCTTGAATTCTTTAGTGTGTGAGTTCAGCACACACAGACCCTCTCAGGCCACACTCATTTGATGTACAAGAATGGTGCTCAATGAACATCCTCAAAAGTCACTTCTCCCTCCTACTTAGCTGATGAACAGCTGATGAACAGTTAGGATGAACAGGCTTTAAGTAACAGTTTTCACTCTCTCTGCACAACCACATTGGCTGCAGGAATTACTTGGAAACAAATGAGTCAGCCACCAAGAAGAGAAATTATCTTCCTTTCCTCTGCATAGGACCCAAAGGAAAATCTCTGCCTCTCATTTCAAGGGATTCACACAGGTTGGGGAAGAGCAGGTTAGTGCTAGCTGTGCACTTGATGTGAGCACCATCTGGCAGTGGCAGGGTAGGGTGACTCTGGGGGAACACTGTCAAGAGCACTCTGCTGCTGCTCTAAAGAGGAGCAACATCAACATCTTGCAGGAATATGCTGCTGATTTTAGCATATGTGATAACAGACTGAGACTGGACATGGCCTCTTCTTATGGGACTACATTTCCCTAGCTGATGAGGGATCCATTTCTGCCTTTGTACTACAAGAAATCTAAGTTTGGGGTTTATTCTTCTTGAGCCTTTCTTGAGCACACAAATCAGTGTCATGATTGTTTATCTTCCAAAACTACTGAGTTCCAAGGTACGTGCCAAAAACTTTGAGGTTTTCATGTTACACTGTGTAAGATACCTGCAAGCTACAGCACTGAATCCAAAGGAACATTTCCTTCCTGTAAGAAGAGCTCCTGGGGCAGATTGGTTTTAACACACAAAATTCTGTAACAAATCAGTTTCCAAGTGTTACTTGGAAGAAAAGTCAAAGCAGGAAGCTACCAGAGGCAGCCTACACAAAAAAAAAAAAAAAAAAAAAAAAAAAAAAATCAAAAAAAAAAAATCGCAGTAGTAGATATTGGCACCAACAGTTGAAATAAAATGCAAAATGCAAATCTCCATCTCCGGAAAGAAGTTCTGCTTGCAGTCTTTGTCCTACCAGCTACATACTCATGATCTTTCATGTGTAGGCACTATGTATTGTTCCTGCAGATATTTAGGTGGACTTGTAAAGCTGTTTTCTGGGAAGGCTGGGGGTGAAAGGTTGGGTCAGTGGGAAGCAAATAAATGAAACAAAGATTACCAGGAGAACTGGGGTATACATGTTCATGTCATATGTAAGTATGTGAAGAATTAATAAGAATTAATTCCAAAATATCAAAATGTTCTGGCAAGCATTGCGGTAGGCCTAGTTTAAATCACTGAATTGATAGAAATGTAAGTACATAAATTTACACCCTCGTATATGAATCCCACATACTTCTTAGTTTTCTGTTTCCACAGCTACAGAAAACTAAATGAAATAAAAATGGTTCAACAACACAAGAAAGGACTGTCTAGGTCTGCTGTATTTTCTAGGTTATATTATCATAGAACCATAGAAGGGTTTAGGTTGGAAGGGACCTTTAAAGGTCATCTAGTCCAACTCCCCCTGGATCTTCCACTAGATCAGGTTGTTCAGACACTTGTCCATCCAACATGGCCTTGAATGTGACCATGGGCATCTACCACTTCTTTGGGTAGTCTGTTCCAGTGTTTCACCAGCCTCGTTGTGAAGAATTCATTCTCTATGTCCAATCTAAATATATCCTCTTTCATTTTAAAATCACCACCTCTTGTCCGATGGCAATAGGCCCTCCTAAAAAGTGTGTCCTCATCTTTCTTGTAAGCCACCTTTAAGCTCTCAAAGGCTACAATTTTTCTTCTTTTCCTCCTTTCCTTCTTTTCTTTTCCAGGCTGAACAACCCCAGCCCTCTCCACCTGTCTTCGTAGGAGAGGTGTTTTTGTGGCCCCAGTTTGGATTCGGTCCAAAAGGTCCATGTCCTTCCCATGCTGAGAACCCCAGAGCAGGATGCAACACTCCAGGTGGGGTCTCAGGAGAGCAGAGCAGAGGGGAAGAATCCCCTCCCTCTCCTTGCTGGTCACAATGCTTTTGATGCAGCCCAGGACACGTTTGGCTTTCTGGGCTAGGAGTATCCATTGCCAGCTCATGTCCAGCCCCTCATCCACCAGCACCCCCAAGTCCTTCTCGGCAAGGCTGATCTGAATCTGATCTGAATTCATCCCCCAGCCTGTGTTGATACCAGGGGTTGCACCAACCCAGGTGCAGCACCTTGCACTTGGTCTTGTTAAGCCACATGACATTCCCATGTGCCCATTTCTTGATCTTGTCCAGGTCCATCTGGGTGGCATCCTATCCTTCAGGGCATGTCAACTACACCACTCAGCTCGCTGTCCTCTGCAAACTTGTTGTTACCTTCTTAAAGGAACACACCTTTAAGGTCTTTCACTGGTGTTTCTCTGCTGTCTCCTATTCCCTCTGGAGCCCCTGCACCTCTCAGAGCAACAGGCTGAGGTCCCTCGCTAGCAGACCATCCTGGTAACCTCGGTGTGTCATCCCACATTTTGTCACAGACAAGCCTGATATTATCCCCTCCCCCATCAAGTCTCAGGAAATTTGTTGTTTCTAAGGCTGGATTCACAACAAAGTAATTGGTATTAATTAGAAGATACCACTTGAGAGTAAATACCACCACACCTTTGTGAACTTTTCATATGTATTTAGTGCTCACTATCAAAGGAATGAGACAACCAACAGTTAGGATCAGGCTACTGAAAATGTCACTCCTTTGTAAAACTCTGACCAAAATAAACCTGAGAAAGGCTCTAACAACGTTATCACTGAATAAACTCCATTTTGTCTCCTACTAACAATCTCAGTGTTTCCAGCCTTAGTGAAAAAAAATTTCTGTAGAAGTTATAAGACCTCCATGATTTCAGGTTGTGGCTCTGAGAAACAAATCTAATTCCTACTGCTGAATTAGAAGGGAAATTTTGGTCCTTAAAGAGGCAAAATGTAATGGTTATTTGTTGGGTTTTTTCTTTTTCTTTCAAATCCTACTATTATAAAAGCAAAATTACATTTTGACCAATGAGACTGTTTTCAAAGTGTTAGAGTGAATTTTGGAAAGACAGAAGAGTATAATTCTTCTCTGGAAAAAGAAAGATCCCAAAAAAGTCTTTGATACTGAGGTAGATCTCTTTTAATCCTCTCATAAAATTATGTGGGATTTTGCTGTAAGATAGTTCTAAAAACAAGTGTAGAAAGGGAGGCTTAATTTTGAAAATTAGTGTTCCTGGTGTACAAAAAATTCACAAAAGCTCTACAGAGCTCGAAGACACCTGCCTTACACCACTTGCCACAAGAAGACCTTGTCCTCGTTTTTACAAGCGAGTACCAGACCTGACCTGTTAGTCCACTTATGTAAATAATAAGTCCAATTCCCTTTGCAAGCTCCTGCTAAAGCTGTGCCATTAGAGCCATCGTGTCATTTAGGCAGTCAGTGGAGAATCAAAGACTGCCTGTGCTGCAGCAGCCCGGTGCTACGTTTCTAAGAAAATGGGCTCTTAAAAAAGGAAATGTCACACCACAGTGTGAGAGATAAACAGAGGTATATCTTTAGAGCAGCAGGCAGGGACTGTAGAAACACTCTCTGTAAATGACTTTGATCCCCTAGTGTGATGAATCATGGAGTCGCAAATCCTTTTTAGCTAATTGCTATCAGCTTGTGAGATTTTTCCTTCCATGTTCAATATCAATTTTCAGGGCCATAGGAGATAGCACTTGTCCCCCGAGTCTGCTGGCGACTTACCGCTAAAACTGAACTAGCACCACTTAACAGTTTAAAGGGGGAAGTCATTTAATATGACACTGCTGCTAGTAACTAAAAGGGAAAATATTAGGGGCAAATAAAGGGAACAGTAAACCTTTTTTTTACTGTCAATGACCTGCCTTTGAAAATGTCCTTTCCATATCCACATAGTAACAGTGCATCTATCTCAAAGCAAAAGAAGCTTTAATTATTCAATAGTGATAAGCAGGGACTTGCGAAAAAGGAGAGTGAAATTTGGTTGTTTTTCAATTCAAATGACTTCCACATTAAAAACTGTAAATAAAATAAACTTTTTTTAAATATCTTTGAAACATAATATTGGACTGAATGAGAAATTTAGAATATAATTTTAAATTTAAACACTTACAGTGCAAATTTCACTCCATTTCCACTTTCAGGACAATCAAGTGAAAATGTTTTAGATTTCCAAGGAAATCTAGTCCTTTCCTGTCCATCAGAATTTTTCTGCAAAATTTTGTCATCACTGCTTATTCACAAGATTATGCAGATCAGAAGTTACATCTTTGAAGCATAGTAGCATACGTATTTTTCCAGACTATAGGGGGACACAACTCCCTGCAACTTCTGAACACTCCAGACTCAGAAATTCTGAATTTGCATTTGTCTCTTGGCATTCAGTAGCCTCTGAATGCAGACAGCATCTCAAATAGTCAAAATCATTTGGCAGATAAACTTGGATTCAGTATCAAATTTCATGGCGCCTAAAATCTAGAATTTACAGAGGAGTGAAAGAGCAAGCTCTTAGGCTAGTTGATTGTGTAAAGCTGAAAAAACAGAGGTTCAAATAAGCCTAGGAAATTTTGTTTTTAAAAGGGCAACTGGACTTACTTTAAATGAACTCTTTTAAGTTACGCTGAACTTTCACTGTTGTTCTTATATGTCTTCACAGTCATTCACTGGTTTTAAGACTAAGAGCAGTGACAGTTTTCCAGCCTAGATTAGGAGTATTTTTTTAATCTGTATATATGAAAGCTAATTTAGTCTCCTAGGGACCACAGTCACCCATTTAAGAATAAATATAATATGTATGTCCAATCAAGCCTAGCTTCGGAGCAAAATTTGGTTTCATTTGTCACAGGCAGACCAAGAGTTAATCAAAAAAATTATTCTGAGACAAATTTTAAACAATATTCTTGTTGGAAAACAAATAAATAAATAAATAAATAAAAGCCATTTGACACTTACTGTTTCCTGGCAATTTTTCCATTAGTTTCCTTATCAAGAGAAATCACTAATATTAAAGTAGAGATTAATTTACTTGCAGTGGGATAGACTAAAGATGGAAATGAGACTATTATGGGATTTTAATGTGCAGGCTCAAAAAAAAATACAAATCAAAAAAAAAGTTTTACTGTTAGCTGAGCACCCAGATTCTGAGCTGGTATCCAGATTATTTTCTTTCCTGAGGAAAACAGTAAAATTTTGATGACAAGACTCATAGTTTTGAATTCTTTCCCAGTTTTGAATATTTGCCTAAGTTTTAAGTGCTTTCCCTCAAGTGTTTCTTGTGGAAACTTCTTAGCACATAGAGCTGCTACATCTGCTACTCTGCATCCCATAACAATAGAGTAGGACACTTCTCAGCTTCCACCTTATGTCTGGGTTCCACTTCACAGTGTACATTTAATTTGCATGTATTTTTTAATATTGTCCACCAAATATCCAAGGGAGAATACAAAATTTCTCAAGTTTTTTCCCTTGTCTAGCCCAGAACTTTTTTCTCTGATAACTCACTCGAAAAAGTTCAGCCTACCATCTGATCACAGCATCATCACTGGTGAATTCAAAGTACCTGTACTCCAAAATTATATTACCATGATGCATTTTATAAGGCATTGGCTCACAATTTGCTCATAAATAAGAGAACTGTTTCATATTTCTAGCCCATTTGCAGAGATGTTACTGTCAAGGAAAAAGGAGAGGAGACTGAAGGATCAAAACTTTTCCTCAGAGAGAAAAAAGTAGATGTTAACTTTGACATGAACTGACTTGATAGTACAGGTCAAAGTCTGAGAAAGTCAGGCAAGCAGTTTGACTCTAAGATCTTCTGTTTTCCCCCAAAATATTGAAGAGTTAAGTTCTGAGAAACAAGAAGAGGCAAAAACAAAGTTGCAAAAATTTTGAACAGTGAAATCTGATTTACGGAAAATTCTTCAGTGAAGTTTTATGTTCAAAAATATTTTTTCCTTTTTGAAGGAAATTAAAACAAAGTATTTTCAAGCAAGCTCACTGTAAAATGAAAGTCTTCAAGACTGGATGAACAGATTTAAACCATTTTGATGATTAAAAAAATTTGTAAATTTACATACAAACTGAAGCTGATATTGCAAACTAAAAAGCAATACTAATACTATGCTTAAGTAAAACCTCTTCATTTGAACAGAACTAAATTTGTTTTAAAGCTCAAAAATAAGGTCACTTGTGACAACAGGAGCAGCAACAGAGGTTACACAAAATTTGGTGGGAAAATTTTGCCTGCTATCCTCTCTGATAGTGATAGAATTACGCTCTAGGAAAGTATTATAAGATACCCTTAATTTACAAACAGAAAATGCATTAAAATTCCAGCTGGTTATACAAGTCAATGAAAATTTCCATCCAATTTAATTTCAATTTAACAAAACTGTGTTATTTTAGCTGCTTAAAACTTCATCAGGTAAGACCTGAATCAAGTTTGTTTCCTCTCTCACTGGAAGTGAAAACTGATTTGGTGTCTCTGGGATTTGAATTTGGGATTTAAGACATCTCAGAATGACACTTAGTCAACAAAAGTATTCTTCCAGCAGAATTTTACTGATGAATTTGAGGGAAAAAAAAGATTGGAAGATAACTTTGGATTAATGACTGACCACTTAATCAACCTAATAATCACCAATGCGGCATTCTCGTGTTTTCTTCCATGACAAAGGCAAAATATCCCACTTTTTAAAAAACCAGATACTAATACTCATTTGTTAAACTCTTAAATTCTCTTCTGATCCAGGGATTTGGGCCAATTATATCAGTAACTGTTTAAAAAAAAAATTGCCTATGATAAAAGTCTCAATATAAAAAATATGTATATTAGGATTGTATTTTGAAGAATTTGAAACAGAAGCACAGGAAAAGTATTTTTTATAAGCAGAGGAATTAACTTTTGGTAAAAATTGACTTTACAAGTGTTATATAAATTTCTAATACAGTATACAGTATATAGTTTTCCAGCATTTATTGCTGATAAGAAATTTAATTATCAAAATATTGTTTCATATAACCAAAAAAACGTGATAATCAACAGTAAAATTCACTAGATTTTTAATGACAGAAAAAATAATCTGAATTTTTGGATCTACTCTGAGTTTGCTGAGGATGTTTGAGTCAAATATGTTAGCTACAGTTCACTGTTTTCATTCAATAACTACCTTAGTTGTAGATGCAAAAAAATTATGTATAATGAAATAAAGATGTACAAAAAAGTGCACTTGAGCTTTTAAATAAATGGGGGCGAAAGTGCACAGGCTATTCTAGGACCTGCAGGGATGGCAAAATACCAGCTAAAGTAATGCATCTCAGTTAAGAGTGACACTGTGCTGTTAGTGAGAATATCTATTGGAGTTTAGAGGAAAACTAGGTTTGGCTATTTTCCACATTTTAAAAATCCTGTGAAAGAGCATCTCTGGCAATCACTGTCTCTTCTGTTAAGCACCTGGGCAACTTCAGCACCACAAAACTAAAAAATGCAGTCCTGCCCTGGATCTTCACGGTGTAATTCTCACTAATGCTGGTGGATGTCCTCGCTAAACAAAGGGTAAAGGATAAGGTCACAGGATAATGAATTTAACTCTAGGTTTTTAAATGAGGGAGGTTGAGTTGTTGGGGTTTTATCTTTTTTTCTCTTTTTTTTTTTTTAAATGGCATCTTTTTCTTCCTCAGGGAGATCTGCAGGCTGTGGCTTTTTGCCTTTGAACATCCTCAAGTCAAGCATCAAGAAAAGGTGATGAGGGTTAGGGAGGCTCCCTTGACATTTGGTGCACTGGCATCAGCCTTTGCAATTACGGGCCACCTTTCTAGCAGACGGTAATTGAAAAGTGTGAACCACATGGGCTCTAGTCAATAATAGCGTCAGCATACAAATGACACTCTGAGCTTTCTGTGTTCGCTATCCACTGTTTTTGCTTTTCACCTTTTATCCTTCTCAGCATCATGACTTAATCCACTCTAATGAGGTAAGCTCTATTGCCAAAAATCGGCAGCAACACAGCTCTCCTCTGGCACCACTTGGGGTTTGTAAGGAGTCAAAAAAACAGTGAGTCTGTCAGCTTTCCAAAAAGGACGACAGTGCACCCTTTGAAAGTCCTCAGCTTTCCTGAGCACTCTTTTGAATACAGGCTTCTTCCACCCTTGCTAAGGAATGCATCCCACCTTCATAAAACTTGTTCATCATCAACCCAAGGTGACCAGAGCCTTTGAGTTAGTTTAGTACATGCATTTCCTAGCTTGAAGGTCATTATTGGTGGCCACATGTCACTGTTTACAAACAGCAGGTGACTGCCAACAGTGGTGAGTGTGTGAATTTCCTTTGCGCTCTTTTCCTTACCCATCTGTCCACATTTCTGGAATCATAAGTATCTGCTTGTAGCAAAAGCCTCAGAAGAGAATGCCAAGATATTGTAGATTATAAGATACAGAAGGAAGATAACCAGTTACTTCTGAGTGATTGAAAGGAAAATAGCTAATTTTACAGAGACTTTTTTCTTCTCCTTTCTTTTCTCACACTCATTTTAACTTAAGGTCACAGAAGGGTACATTGTCTATGTAGTACTTACAAAGAGCACTTACAAAGGCCTGGAATTAATGAGTTCTGCCTAGCTATGAGATTTTCATCTGATTTCAAAATGGACCCAGAAGAGAGTTCTACACATGTGTCAGTCATAAATAAATGCCATCATAAACTGAACTCTACAAAATCCATATTAAAAAAAAAAAATTAATTGTATAAATGTTGGTCCTTAGAACAGGCGTGGTACACTTATCAATAATTTTAACTGCAATGGCAATTTCCATATTTAAAGATGGAGACAGAGGGTGGGGGTAGGGACAAGAAGAAAAAGAAATACAATGGAAAAGTGTTTCCATGGGATTAGACCACATGGCTTTAATACACATATACACAACTGAGGAAAGCAGAGAATTTTGCCTCTTACACTTCTTGGACCTCTCTCTCCTTTCTTCATCTCTAATCTGGTTTTTTGCCAATTCCTTTTGATCTATCGGGGGCAGGCAAGTCAGGTCCGTAAGTACAGATGGAGTAAATATGGAGATTAGCCTCTTCTCGTACTGCATTAGCTCCTAATACCTGATTAAGCCCAGAATCATGCAATTGTCTTCGTGTTGGCTATCAGAGTGGCAGAGCACAGAAGGGGGCAGGATGAAGGCTGATTTTGTAATGGATACTTATTTTATCCCAGTGCTCTAAGAAGATTAGGCCTGGGGGTGTCACATTAGCCATGATCTCTGGGCCTTTGGTAGGCTCTTGCAGTTTTCAAACACCTCTGCTTCAGCCATAGAACAAACAGGCAGCTTGGACGCTGTGGCCCCATGTTGTGGCATGAATAATTGCACACTGCAAATTGTTTGAAGATCACAAAGTGCTGTGTAAATTACCCAGTTTTGGCTTAGTAGAAGTGATTTGTGGTGACTTACTGAATCTTTTCACAGTTCGGCATTAAACTTTCCACATTTCTCTCTATCTGAGATGGAATGAAAGTTGAGTCATATTTTCCTTTATTCTTATCAGATCGATCTTTATAAAGCCAGATTGTATAAACTGCTGTACTGTATGCAAACCCTGCATGCAGCACTTTGTCTTTGATACAGGTTCAATTATATTTAGCTGAAACACCAAAAGATGCCTATTCAGCACAAACACTAAATCAGCTCATGTGATGAATGTAAGGACATGTTCAAAACCATCTGTATAATACATGCAAAAATAGTACATGTGGAAGCCTGCACCTCTTTTTTTTCCATTAAACTTTCCAGCAAGCATTCCTTTTTGTTTAGAAATAAGTCTCAACCTAATCAATGAGCAAGCAAAGCCAAAAATATAAAAGCTACTTTTCACTCATTTGGGAAAACTGTGAACTGAAATACAAAGTGAAACCAGTAATAAGAGATGTTAAAAACAAAGAAACAAAAAAATCATTACTAATTGAAAAAAACAGAAACACTTGTAATATAGGTACTTATGATGAAAAACACATTTTTATTGAGTTAGAGAATTTTTGAAAGTATGTTTTATTAAAAATTAGTTATCAATAAGGTCTATAAATTTAATTCTATTGAAATTAGTTAAGAAGTGAAATACTTTTCACTTTCCAAATTATTTTTAAAGCACTGTATAACCACATGAAAGTATCGGGAACTAGTAAGAAGCATCATATTTAATAAAGTAAACCTTGTAAAGTAAAAGTCTACAGCAATTCTTTGTCAGCAATATCTAATATCTGAAGGTAAATATCAAGCTTTGGAGAGAGGGTGTTGCCTCTATTTGTGACTGATGAGGAAGAATCATGCTTCCTCTTATTTTCCCCTGGGGCCAGAGGAATTGGGGAAATGTAAGTTGGCCTTCAGTTTTCTCTTTTGTAAAACTGGCATTATTGTGGGTATGTATACGTTTTTGCCCTACTTGAAATAATTGTACTTCATTCAAGCAAATTGACACACAGAAGCCTGGGAGTAAATTACCAGAATTAATTTTAAAAAATGTTTTCATTTTGTGCTATCATACTTTGGTTTATAATCAACATAATAATACTTTTTATCACAAAAAGGGTATAGTAATTAAGGTTTTTAACAAACATGGGGGTATTTTGTGCATATTCCTCATAAGTCAGTGGGAAAAAAAAAGTAATTTAGAAAAATACAATGTAGTTCATGTTTATTCTATTTACTACATCTAGGGTTTTTTAGGTACTGGTCAATTAATATTCACAGATTTTTTTCACTAAGGGCTAGGAGAACCTAAACAAACCTCCAGGTTGCAAGTGCACTCAAACATGCATGTTGGAGTCCAGAATGCAGAGAATATCTCTCTGCCTGTTAGAATATCTCTCTGCCTGTTTTTAAGCATGTAACCCCCCTGGACACCAACACATGCACATACACGTGCACACACAAAACAACTGCAAGCTTCATATACCTCGTTATAAATCAGCAAAAAAATAAATCTCTAGAAGTAGCTTCTACCCACTACTGAAAGCAAATATTCACATTGTTGTTCAAACCTGATAGCATTTAAAGTAACTGGTTACTAAAGCATTTAACAGGAAAGCTTAAGTGCAATCCTTCGGAGAGGTAAGCACACGCTAAGGGTGAGATGCTGTTCTACACACAGAATATATTGCATCAGCTAGATATATTCTAAAAGAAAAGGAAGCTGCAGTAAAAGAATTCAAGCAGTCTTAGTGAGCCTTCCCATTTGTTCTGTTTATCAAATAAAAGGCATTTCTCCCCACATCCACATGAAAAAAATATATACTTTTGATCTCAAAATTGTGGAAAAACTGTACTTGGGCAATGAAACTTGGGAATTCACACCACATTGCATTAAAAGAATGAAACCCCAAACCCCCTGACACACTCGTCTATTTATCTTTCTGTTTGTGAGCTTTCCTATGTTCTCCATGTCCAATGTGTCAAACACAACCTAAGTTTAACAAAGATTTGTAAGGGACATCTGGAGGAAACATTATGGCATTTCCTAACTTCTACTGAACAAGAAAAGACAGCTAAACATACCTTGAAATTTTACTAGCTTATGAATGGAAAAATAGTAAGCTGATAACTTACTGTACAATCGTTGTTTCTCACAGATCTGTCTGGCCAAAAAGCTGGAAGAATTCATCACCTGGTGAAGCATCCTTAAAATCCAAAAACACCTTTCATTTTATCCGAGGGAGGATGGACACTCACAAAATTTAAAACTGAATGAAAATTTAAAGAGATTTCAATCTTTTGTCTTAAATAGGCGAAGTAATTTCTTATATTTCTTAACCTGTAATTTACTGAAAAAACATCCTCTGGGACTTGGCCAAGTACAATCATCCCATGCATTTGATATTTGCTCATATCTAACTGAATAAAGATGCTTTCAGTGGGAACCTAAAGAGATCTAAAAGGACTCAGAAACTAGGCCAGTGTGTGCCTGAAATAAGTTACTTTGTGAGGTCTGTCACCACAGACTACCACCACTAGGAAGAGTCCTGGTTTTCTGATCCCCACTGGTTTTCTGACTCTGACAGACCTTTAGGCCCCCAAACACATACTGTCCCACCAAAATGAAATTCTATCCCACACAAGTCATTAAAGTGGTCAGAATAGTTAATTTATAATTCAATATTATGCAAATATTAATATAATTTTATTTACGTAAACTGTAAGACAGATTATGATGTGTGTCAGTCTTTTCTGACACAGGCATTATCTATATCCTTCATAGATAAGCATTTAAATGTATAAGGATTAATAACAGCAATACAGCAATGGCACAATAAGAGTGTATCACTATTTGGTTCTGAGAGATTCTTCAAATATAATACAAATGGCTCAGAAGAATAATTATAATCTGTTTAGGAAGAGACATATTAACAAATAACATATTTTTTCAAAAAAGAACCACATCCTACAATGGTGGTGCTTAGTCTGGTTATTTGTATATTAAAAGAGATAACTTCAATTTGTTCTTTACCTCTTTCTGTCAACATATTCATTCAGGCAGCCTGGAAAACTCATTGGTTTAATATTTTAGCAATAAAAGTGAAGGAAAAAAATGGAAATTTCAGTAATTAATGATTATCTTAACTGAGGTTTGGGGAACTAATATGCGTTATATATATATAATAGTTTATATTAATAAATTCAAGACAGATAAAGAAGGGAAGATCTACATCAACTGTATCCCATTCAAGCTTAAGACTAACAGCCTTAGTTGCTGAGTAAATCTGGTATGATGTTTCTTCTAATTCTTCTCAAAGACCCTCAGGTACTCATCCTAGCAAACATGCATATCACTCCCTGTGTATCAGCATGTCATTGGCCTAGCCACCTGTCTTGGGTAGTTCCATATTGCTTCACAGATTCATATAATGTCTTTCTCTTCCAAAATATCTAATTGTGTGTACCTTGTGATTCTTCTTGCTGACATTAGAATCAGAGTAAGTCCTCTGGAGGACCAGCTGTCCTTGCCTGGTACAATTCACAGACCTGCTAGCAGGTGGCGTTAGGAGCAGGGAATGCTTAGGGGACCAAAACCCAGCAAGGGTAAACACCAGTTCTGCTGTTCACTTGAGCAGCAGCAGGAATGGACTTACAGCTTTTATGGCTTTCCTCCTCTGTCACCTGAGTCTGGAAGATACACTTCCAAGCTCAAGCCCTACCTTACTAGATTATAATGTGCATTCCTGACTGACTGTGAGGAGACTTGATTCACTTGTCTTTTCTTTCTAACCCTTTTGTTTAGAAAATCTGCAGATCCCCTTTCAAATTGTTTCCAAATGCTAGTCTGTCACTATCTAGGTCATAAGTGATCAGCTAATGTTTAAAGGTTTTCCATACTCCATCAGTTATTGTGGAGTGCAAAGTATATCATTTCAGTGGCCTTTTTCAACAGTTCATACTTGCTGTGAAAGAAACAGGGTTTAGTACTCCAGGCTCCCATTTGATACTGCAGTAGCCTCAGTCACCTCTTAAGTACTCTGTTCAAATGAGGATTACAGCTCAATTTCATAAAGACAACAGCTGCATTTTAGAAGCCCCTTCATAAATAAAGCCATATTCTGTGGCTTTAAAGTTTTGTAATAATACAGTTTATATGTTTGTCACTTAGCTGGTTGTGTTTTCCCGATAGTCTCCCTGTAGCTGCAAAACCTAAATTAAATACATTAAATAGTTAAGATCCTCAGCTTTCTGCAGAATTAAGGTATGTATAACAGCCCAACATAAACATCAGTTGCTCACCTTCTTCCTATCCATTTGGTTACTTTGAAAGGATCAGTGAATAAATTAAAAAAAAAATTTATTTAGCTACAACATCATGAATTCAATACTTCCCACTCATTTACTTACTAGGAAAACCCTATTTTACGTGGTAAATGCAGATTAACTTGCTTTATACTGATGCATAAAGAATAATATAATTAATATCGAATCAGCTTGAATTATGTAATTCTAGAAAAACTAAAAGAAGCAGTCTGATAAAAATGATTGATTTGATCTGTCCATCTAGTCAGTTAACTACAGATGATTAAGAGAAAGCTACAAGACACTCTATAAAGAGCATGCAGTACAAATCTCAAGAAAACATAACACAGTTTAGAAATGCCAAGTTTCAAAGGGTGAAAGCAGACATACTAGTAGTATGTATGTATGAATAACTTAAACAGTTTCAAAAAATTGCTATAGTTTTAAGTTCAAGTGCTAGAAAGCTAAGACAGGGCAGGATTAGAACTGCTACCAGAGATGGTATTTCACAATCACACATCTTTTCCTTAGTTTTGTATTACAAAACATCTTAAAAATTTTAGATGATAACATCTTTTTTTTTTTTTAATTTCTTTTCTTTCACAGTGTACTGAACACCTGAGAAAAACAGATCTGTACAATGAAAACAGTTGTTTTTGTGGGATTTGTGCCTTGTTTGCTTTTAGATGTTGGATTGTGTGTAGGAAATTTTGACAATGAGTCTTTTTTGGCATACATATTTTTATTAATTCAATATTTAACTATGCTAATTTGTATGAACAAAAAACCCCAAGCAAACATCAGACAATTCCATTCCTGCACTTATTCACTCCTCTATTCCTGTGTCAAATATATAGATGCAAATGCTGATACCTATCTCTTACACCTCTGCTTGAATCAGATAAGTTTTTGCACAGATTCCTTTTCCAGTCTTGTGCCAATATTACAGGCCAGAAAAAAAGATTAGTTCTCTCAGTTTTCCCTGGCTATCCTACAAGCATGCAGAGTACTTCTGCTTCTTCAAACTGAATGTCTTGAAGGAGATAATTTTGTTTAGCGTTAGGGTGCAGAGAGTAAGAGATATTTTCCACTTTCTAGTAAAGGTCTGTACAGCACTTTACTCAAGAAAGTGCTAAACAACTTGAGGAACGGATTTTGGTGAGGCTTTCTTCCAGGTAAGAGGAAGACTACAGACAGCTAATGAGTACTGTACATGTAGCATAACTCACCCTCAAATGGGATCGAAATTCCTGCAGGAATTACAGTGATACCAGCTGCTTATGACCTTATTAACTGTAATCATAAACGGGAAGTAGTTTACATCATCTCAGCAAAGTTGTTCTTTTCACAGTGGACTGGATTGAGGACTCTCTCCTCCCCTTTGATTTAAGCAGTGCATTTCAAAACTACTTACATTAAGATCTGACACTTCATGTCTTGAAGTGATGTTGAACCACAACAGTTTAAGTTATTAAAATGAAATGATTAATACATTTTTGGAAGAATGCATACATTCTGGAAGGCTTCTGGTGTCATGCACACCTGCATGGGCAACCTAAGCTGAATTTATCTTGCAACCAGAGAATGCCTTGCAGCTTCGCAAAATTGCTCATTAATGAGACTAGATCAAAGTCAAAGCAAGGATCATGAACCACCAACTTGCCTTGTAGCCAATTTGCATTCTTCCTTCCCTCTTCATTTATCTCCCTTCTTTTGCTTTCCAGCCTCCAGGCATTATGTGAACATTAGGGGAAAGCATGTGCTCTCTTTTTTATGTGTACACAGCAAAAGATACATTAACTCTGTTATAGTTCCCCACTCCTCTCTACACTTTCAGTGCTTTGTATAAAATATTTTATGATAATTATAGTTTTTTACTTTTCTCAACAATGACATTTCATTGTCTGGACTGTACTTCTCTACCAAAAAACAATAAAAGTCTAGATGAATGGAAAGAGACAGATGATTTAGATATTAAAATCCCATTAACAAATCTTAATGGCCTCAAACTATTAACAGCCAAAATCTCTGACTTTGCTGAGGGTAGAAGCAAATTTCCAGGTTTCCCAAGAGAAAAGAGCAGTGAGGAATTCTGTTTTACATTCAACTAAAATAGCAGGAGGCTGCAAATGAAGGACTGCAACTTGCTACCATCATTCCATTTTTCAGCCCTTTTCTGGGTAAAGACAATAAAAGCTGAATAAGAAACTCAAAACTTCTCCCCTGTAACAGCATCAGACCATGGACTTGTATTAAGGTTACAAAGTCAGCAAAGTTAATAATGCTTCACAAGCAGCAACAGCTCTTATTTCTGTTAGCAAAATACCCTCAAGTACATGGGGAAAGAGAACATGCTCAGGAGCTAGTCATGGTTTAGAAGTAAAAAGAGATGTTGTTAGGAATGGTATAGTAAACTCAGCTGTGTTGCTCTTTTCACCCATGTGTATAATTTTTCAGATCTCTTTTTGTTCCCAAACACTCCAAATGTTTTTTTTCTCTAAAACAGACAACATTGCACTCCTTCTGCTAGGAGCATTACACTTACAAACATTACACTATACTCATAAAGTGGAATGTGCACATGAGGAACTGGTAAGAAAAAAGCCAGTTTCAGTTGTGAGATACTAAGGACTATTATAAATAATTGTAAGAAAAAATTTTTAAAGTAAAATTCCTCTGCATAAGAAAAAAAATCACTTTTCGCTAATTAGCTGTTTAATACTGTCAGCTGAGAGGCCGAGGAAATGAAGAAGAGAACTATCCTCTCAAACCAGGTGCTACCTCCAGGGCACGACAGAAACATGCTGGCAGAAGAGTGAGGAAGCTTGTCCTAGTGCTCCTGGGCTATGCCTAGGGATGTATTTTTTTCATGTGCAATAAATTTACTATAAATGGCATAAGAAGAAAAAATTATGAAACATCTTGACAGTCTCTTTTAAAGTTCGTCAAAGATTTAATAAATTATTGGAAGTGCAGCAAGCCTGTCAAGGTGTGGATGGCTGTGTGCCTGAAAATCTTTATATGCTGTCCATTACAGCTAATCCAGCCCCAGGCTGGATTAATTTGTATGATGTTAAAAAACCCTTCCAGCTACCCAAAGGTGTCAAAGTAGGCTAGAGCACACAGAATGCTTGAGAATACAGCCATCACCACTGCACTGAGTAAGACAACCAGGTGTCCACTCTCCTAATCCTATACAAGGTTTTCTACAATATCAAGGCTAAATCCTGGCTTTCTCTGCAGACACAGAGGAAGACAAGTTATAGAGTTAAACTGATGGTGGAGGAAACTTCCTCAGATTTTGCACAGAGCAAAGAGCACCCTAGGACTTGTACACCCATAACTGTTGATAAGTGATCTAGAAAAGACTTCCACTTGTTTCAAGGATAAAGACTGACATATTATTTAAGTCCAAAATAGGGCAAATTTATAAGTCACTCTTACATCTAAGGCTATTGCTCAATTTTCTTTTCAGATCCCGAAGACTATCAAGAGGCACTTTACTTTTGACAACAGTAATGTACCAGAATTACATGCCATATTAAAATACTTGCATAAGCATCTTAAAAGTGCCATAAGTGAGAAAATTTGGGAGGATTGGGTTTTTAAATTGTCTTTATAACTCTGTGGAGTCGGACCATGAACTTTAAATATAGAAGAGAATGTCAGTAATAACAACTATCAAATTTCGCCTGTCAGGTATGGATGCACCCTGGAAAGGGGTGAAATCACCTAACATAACAAATACGTGTGAATATTTTAAGTAGGATAACCTAAGATTCTGAGGGTTTTTTTTGTTTGTCAGCACTTGGAACTGACAATGAAAAACATCAATACTTTGAGTCTCATACTACTAATAATAAAAGAATTGTCAGCATATTGTGTATGTTTCAGGAAGTAAAATAGGCTTGCTAAACTTCTTTTCTTCTTTTCTGGAAGACCTATTGCCATTGTAGTAGTCCATCCCAATCTAAACACATTCATAATTAAAATTAGATGCACAACTCCAAAAATTCCTTTGATTATCTTCTACACCAGTGAGTGACTTCGTAGCTAAAAGGGAACATGCTGCAATCCTGCACTAAAGAACCGATGGCAAGTTAGAAAGTTGAGTATTTCCCCCAACCTTTATATATTCCGGATGCCCAAGGTCTTCACTTTACCGTAACTCATTGATTGAAAGCTGTACTTCAGACACAAGACCATCCTTTTCATGTCCTGGATCTATGTCACATTTTAACCAGGAAAACATGAAATGTGATATATTGGTGACAGTTCACCTTCACAGGAAGGGTTATGCAGAGGCTTCATCCTGGTCAGTAGCTAAACTTCCCAATCCCCACCTCCAGCCACTCATTCATACACTCGCAGGAAGGTGGGGGAAAGAATCAGAAGGGCAAAGGCAAGAGAAACTCATTGTTCAAGATAAAGTTGAATATATGAAGGAAAACCAAAACAAAATAAAAACCACTAATACTATCACCCACTAACTCACAGCACCAGATTACTCCCCACCTCATTTTTATTGCTGAGCATAGTATCGTATGGTCTGGGGTATCTCTTTGGTTAGTTGGGTCACCCACTGTTTCAGTCACAAATTTGAAACAGAACATCATGCAGGCTGCTCCTTTCCCAGCAGAACCAGTACAGAACGCCAGCAAAGGTTTCCTTTTATGGACTTCTAACAAACACACATTGCCTGATCCAAAAGGAGGACTCACAGTGTTAATTTAAGTGCCAGAGGTACTCTGCAATAACTGAGGGATAGAGAACCTCACAGTCTGAAATTTATAATATGAGATGTCCTAACAGGCTTGTAAAAGTTACCAAAGAAATAGCTGATTCTTGATGCTTATTGGAACCAAGATACTTTTTTTTGGGCATAATCCTCACCCTTTTAAAACCAGATGAAAGTGTGGTTGTGATACCTATCTTTAGAATCCTGTTCTATGCATTGCAGTACCAGAAATGAACTATAACCTCCTTGGTCTAGGAATGGGAGGAAGAGAGTAACTGAATAATATTAGGCTAATGTTGCTGAGTTAGTGGGGATGAGAAATGCAAACAATGCAGAGAAAAGGCACATTAACTATAAGGCTGATTTTATAAGTTGTTGTCATGAAGTTAGGTACTTCATGTTAACAGCTGTTCAGACATTCTGGTCTAGAGGACTTTGGGCTCTGCCCTATGGCTTGGCCATCTGTCCTGTGAAATTTTTAAAAAAATTATATATATATACATATATATATTTGTGTGTGTGTGTATATATAAAATTTTTCCTTACCCTTTGTAGTATTACATGAAGAAACATTCTGGAGGATGCTGTACTGAAAGTCTGTCAAGGCAGGTACAAGAAAAATCAAACTGAAGGAATACACACTCAAAAACATGTAAGAGGTATTGTAGATGGGAGGGTAAAAAATGAAAGCTGAGGAAAGGAGAAATGAACAACCATTCAACAAGTTTTCAGAAAGTGAGTTAAAGGCAGGAAGAGGCTGTGACTAATAAACCGGTGTCTATCTCAGTACATATTCCCTTTGTCCTTTTAGTTTTATTCACTACCTGTCCCTACAGGTCCATTATTCCAGAAAACTGCTGATATTTTGTAACAGCATAAGCACCACATAAATTGATTCTGAGTAATCAAACTTGTCAAGACTGTTTCACTGTGTGTACTACAGATCGTTTACAGAACAAACATCAGTGAAGATGGTAGGGCTCGAATATTACTTGAGGGGATAATCTATGTGTCCCAAAACAAACAATGAAACACAAAATTGACACAGAACGTATTTTGTTAACTTTATCAAACTGGGAGAAAACATAATCAAGATGAAAATAAAGAAGTTTATAAACTCAATTATTTACATTTTGGGACTAGTCTTCTAACTCTGTTCTATGTACACATTATCCTATTTGAAAACAAGAGCACTATGCAGAGGAGAGTTAGGCTTCTTGATCCATTGTCCAATACAATGGAGTTCAGTTTATTAGGTCTACCAAAAATAGGATAGTACAATGGCTTTCAATAAAGAACAAATAAATGCTTGTAATAAATAAAGGAGGAAGAATAAGAAAGAGGATGGCAGATAAACATAGATTATTGTAAACAATTGGAGGAGTAAATTTCGTCTGGAATTTAGTGTCTACCAGTAACCATTCGCAAAATCACAATCAATGAGAGTTAGAATGCACTACTTTTAAGATTACCTTGGTGCCCAGAACAGTTATGGAACAGATCACCTTGAGTGTGATCACACAGCACGTACAGGACAACCAAGGGATCAGGCCCAACCAGCACAGGTTCAGGAAAGGCAGATCCTGCCTGACCTGATCTCCTTTTATGACCAGGTGGCTGTAGATGTGTCTACCTGGACTTCAGCAAAGCCTTCTCCCACACCATCCCCCACAGCTTCCTCCTGGAAAAGCTGGCAGCCCATGGCTTGGACAGGTGGGACCTTTGCTGGGTTAGGAACTGGCTGGATGGCTGGGCCCAGGGAGTGGTGGGGAATGGTGCTGCCTCCAGTTGGAGCCAGTAACTGGTCGTGTCCCCCAGGGATCAGTGTGGGACCCAGTCCTGTTTAATATCTGTATTGATGATCTGGATGAGGGATTCAGTCCACCATGAGCAAATTTGCAGATGAAACTAAGTTGGGTCAGAGTTTCAATCTGCTGGGACTTAGGAAGGCCCTAGAGAGGGACTTGAACAGGCTGGATAGATGGGCTGAGACCACTGGCATGAGGTTCAGACAAGTACCAGTCTGAAATTTTGGTCATAAAACCCCTCTGCAGCACTACAGGCTGGGGGAACAGTGGCTGGAAAGTGGCTCAGTGGGAAAGGACCTGGAGGTTTCTGGTCGACAGTGGCTGAACATGAGCCATCAGTGTGCCCAAGGAAACCTGGCCTGTGTCAGGAATAGTGTGGCCAGCAGAACTAGGGAGGTGATTCTTCTCCTGTACTTGGCACTAGTGAGGCCACCCCTTGAGTACTGTGTCCAGTTCTGGGCCCCTCAATTGAGGAAGGACATTGAGGTGCTAAGAAAGGTCCATAGAAGGGAAATGAAACCGGTGAAGGGTCTGGAGCACGAGTCCTGTGAGAAGCAGCTGAGGGAGCTGGGGTTGTTTAGCCTGGAGAAAAGGAGGCTCAGGGGGAGACCTTACTGCTCTCCACAACCACCTGAAAGGTGGGTGTAGCCAGGTGGGGGTCAGCCACCTCTCCTAGGCAACCAGCAACAGGATGAAAGGACATATTCTTAAACTGCACCAGGGGAGGTTTAGGTTGGACATTAAAATAATTTCTTCACAAGAGTGATTAGACATGGAAATGGGCTGCCCAAGGGGTTGGTGGAATCACAGTCCTCAGAGGTGCTTAAGGAAAGACTGGACTTGGCACTTAGTGCCATGGTCTAGTTGACATGGTGGTGTTCGGTCACAGCTTGGACTTGATGATCTCAGAGGTTTTTTTTCAACCTAATTGATTTTGTGATCCTGTGATATAGGCACATGAAAATGAGATGTCTACTGAACTTAGTTTTTCTATATATGAATGTCCTTTATTAAAAATTTTTATCTTTACAAAAAAAATGCCAGCAGTACAGTGCTCTGTTTGCTTTTGACTGTCTATCTAAACCAATGACTGATTTTAAAAAATAGACTACATTGCAGCGGTCTGCTTAATCTTTACTCACACCCATAATGCTAGCACAGAATTGAGGACAGAGAGGAAGAGAGAGGGGAAGCTATATAAAACAGGATAATCTCAACAATCAAAGCACCAGGAAATTGCCTTTACTGCAACAACCAAAAAAAATGGTAGAGAAACTGAATCCAAAAGCAATGTATTGTAGCCAGAGGTGTCAGAAGTAATATCATTTGACTCAGGCTTGACAGTTTAGTGCAGTGGTAACTCTCCTCTAAACTTAACTGCCTTTGTACATTTCTCAGTGCAATCCTATTCTTCTGTTCTATTATAGAAGCTGCATGTGCATTGCTATGTCTCTTTCTCTTTAGTTTCTTTTATGGTTATGACTAGAGTGTAATGTATTTTTCTCACTGTTCCCCCTGTAATGATCCCTGTCTACCACCAAGTCCACAGTGTAAACGAGATGTGACATTACTGCAATGCAGCCATGTTTAAATTGAAATATCATTGGAAGGACAACACATTTCTGCCCCTGCCTTACAGTACAGAAGAGTTATGCATGCAATAGTCATTGTTTACTATTTTCATATGAAAACGATGAACGGTTGAATGGGAATGGTATTTAATAAAAGCCTTTACAGATGATAATCAGGTGATGAATCAAATATACTGTAAAATAAAGCTGCATTTGTCATAAAGTAGATAAGCACATTTCTGTCTTGTTTAATAGGTAAATATGATATCTACAAGCTTTTTCTCATTCTGTTTTAACTTCTGTAGAGAATAAAAGTTCATCTGAATCTAAAAAAAAAAAAAAGTCTAGGAAAAAACCACCAATGAGCAGCTACAAGTTTGATCTTTCTCTACATAACAAGAGGGAGAGAAAAGCTGGTTGCAATAGTATAAGAAAGAATCCTATCAGTTTGTTAGGAGAAATTCCATGTCAGAACTACTTCACACTCCAGACTGATGCATAAGGAGCCCAGTAAGGCTAGAAAACCAAGCATTAACTTAGAAGGAAAACATGGGATCTTGCAGTACAGCCTGACTCACCACATCTCTTCTAAGATGAAGAAGGCCTGGTGAATATAAATGAACGACTGTCACGGCCCACACCAACTACTTCTGTTCAGTTCAGCAGAATATGGCCTGTCTTATACTTCCTTGTTCCCATATATAGGGTAGTTCTGGTAGTGTCCTTATAAAAATTAGGAACAAGTATTCTTATTGCTCTCCACAATGCCCNCCACCCCCCACACCCAGATACACACAACCTTTTAATACATAAATATATAGAAGATAATATTCTGGAGAACGCAACAGAGGGTAACATGGTCAGCTGTGGCTATCCAGCACTTTCTCATGATTCTTCTGCCTCACTACATACAGGTACTGCTGCTTTTCTTCAGAACCCTTGAACCCCACCTCTCTCAACTGCCCGCCTCCTGAAAAAAAAAAAGTCTACTCTAGAGTGCAACCAAAAGTAGCAGATATCACCATAACATAGTCCTTCAGATATTTAGGTAATGTACCAAGCTCTTTTCCTTTTCCAATGGCAAGTGAGAGATAATATTGGGATAATTTGGAGACAATGCCTTGAACAAAATTTTATAGTCCTTTACTTTCTTCCCAACAGGTATCTCTGGTTTTTGCTACAGAAACCTTTACAAAATTAATTCTAAAATCTTCTAATACTTGTTTGTCAAGTTATATTTCATAGTTCCTAGTTCACATTAAAAAGAAAGACTATCATATAGTTTCAGGGTAACACAAATACTAAATGAAACACAAGTCATAGTAAGTAATACAAACAATAATACGAAATCTTTGAGGTAATATAAACAGCTTTAAACAGAGAGCAGAAATACCTGTGTTCTTCATTATTTTAGCCTAAAAATTTATGGACTCCTCTTAGCAAAAGGGGCTGGATAGCATTTGCAGAACCATGCAATAGAGTTTCATGGGCAGATCCTAAAACAATCGTAGGTAAGTATTTTCTGACAAATTTAGTCTAACCTGTACTTTAACAGGTCCAGCAGTGAAAGTTCTGTAGCCCCCCTAAGCAGTCTATTCCAACATTTGCCTCTCACTACCTGTGTTCCCCTTCCAATCTCCAACTTTCATTTTTCTTATTACCGTTTAATACCTTACTTCTCTTATACAAAATAAACATTAAGAATAAGTTCTTTCTGCTTTAGTTATTTTAATATAGCTGAAGACAGTCCCATAAAACAGACCCTGTTTCTTAGCCTGAAGAACAACAGTTCCTCCTGCCGTCTCTAGGAAGACATTATTCCCATGTCTTTCTTGATTCAGCAATCTTTTCTTAGTTCTTCCCAAGCAATTCACATCTCACTTGGAACAACTCATGGTTCAGTTACACACGAGCTGCTGAACTATGCATAGCTGTAGAGTGACACTTACATGAACACTTAACCTCTTTTTAATTTACATTTCTGAAATACTGGAGTGCAACTACTATACACAGTATACTCCTCCCTCAGTCTTCAGAGCTTGAGCACAGTATCAGTACCTCAATCATTTGACACACTTCAGAAATCAGAAAGACAAAGGGTCTGGACTCCTCTCTTAATGGTGTTATTCCAGGTTCTGGGTTAGTGCTGAATTTATGAGGAACCAGACCTCTGGAACTGATCTCCAGAGGAGTTTGAGTATTACAATAAGTATTTAAGAATAATCTGATTAAGTTATTTGATTCTGTGTGGGAGAGAGTAATACTGATATTGGATGAAATAAGAAAAACCTGGTCACCTTTAGTCTAGAACAGTAATGTCTACTAGAAACAAGTAACTACACATTGAAGTTCATTATCTCTTTCATGTTTGGTATGGGGGTGTGTATTCTTCCTTCAACTCCAATTTCTAATACATCTCTTTGTGTTCTTTTTTGCTATTTTCCTTTAAATTTCTTACACAATTAAGTGTTCTTTCTATGCTTGTTTGGTTTTAAGATGCTATTGATCTTTTGTATCAATTCTTTGTATCTCCATGAAAAAACTCACAAATTAAATATAAGTCCAAGGTAAAAATTTTGGAATTACCTGGTGCCAACTCCCTTGAGAATTAACATAGGTTTGAAAAAAAACGGCTTGAGCAGGTCCTTCTGCCTTTCACTCCCTACAGTTTCAAAAAAAAATGAATTAAAGTTTTCTGTATGGTATTAACTATGGCTTCACTCATGATGTCTGGATATTCTTATACTTTTAATAACTGTCTGCATTTGCACAGATAAGCTAAGTCTTCCTCTCTTTAGGCTCTGAAACACTTAACTGATCCTGTTACATTTTCCTTCAGAATCAGTTCTTACACAGACTTCTTGTACTTTGTGGATTTCCTGTTGATGGTCTTATGTGGTAGGTGAGGAAAGAAAACAGATGAGAGAAATAATGAGTTTTACTTATCACCTTCATTAACTTCTCTTGCAGTTGTATAATCTTTTTTTATATCTTAACTGTAAAACCATTCTGATTTCCTGAAATCTACCATGATCATCAGTATACATTCCCAATTACCACTTCATTTATTGGTGTTCTTTCTTTTTTTAAGGTAACATGTCATCTACAGCTTAATTTCTTCTTTTTATATATATATTTATATACACTGACTTATTCAGCTATTTCAAGATAAATTATTTTCTATTTAAGCAACAGGACCATTTTCAGTAGAAATTAACTATTATTATGTTCTCCACGCTTTCCCAAAGAAAAACTCTTGCACTCACAACCTCCTTATCAATTCTGTTCTTTCAAGTTACCATAATAGAGACTAACAAGACAAGCAGAACACCTCTCAAAGACCTGAAGAACTGATTTTCCAGAGGCAAGAGATCTATTCCTCAGCTGCTCCCAGGCAGATGAAGCAGGTGCATGCAGTATTTGGTTATGAAGGAGGGAGTTAGCATCACTGAATGCAAAGATTTCTTATCTTGAATTTTCATCCTGACTCAAGCAGAGCAAAGGGTACTTCTGAAGTTGAAGAGGAGTTTAGATTCGTTCTGTCCTTGACTCTTACACTCAAGCTGCCAACAATCTTGACTATTATACTTAAGCTGCTAACAAGGGGTTTGGAACTTGTGAAACAGGCACTGATCTCTTGTGCACTGGGCTAAAAGAGCTGATCATTGCCTCATAATCCTAATGACTAGACTTTTTATTAGGACAAGCAATTTACTTGTTGTTGTTTTTGTTTGGAAGGCAGAACTACCAAATAAATTCATAATACTATATTTTGATAGCAAATAGGAACAACTGAGACCATGGTTTGATAAGTGAAACAATTCCCAGCCTCAACATCTGTTATAAACACTGATAAGAAATGTTATAGTATTATCATATGCTCATTGACCTCTCTCTCTTCAAGCTGCTGTTGAAAACTTATTTGATATAAAAGAGAACAATGAGGAAGTGTTTTAATAAAATTGAGCTTTATCATCCAATTGCTTGGCCTGAGCAAGGCACATTTCTGAGAAGATACAAATGGTAGTGAAGTATCTATTCCAACTCCAATATTCACATAAAGATTCATCTAAGAAGAGCCTGAATCCTTCTCTGAGCTGACAGAAGTCTGTGGGACTTTGCAGAAACAGGAGAAACCTGCCTAAGCAGATGGTCCTACTGGATCACAGCTTAGTTTTTAAGTAGCGAGTGTACAGTCCAACTCCACCACATCAGCTATTTTCAAATTTATTGCAATGACAAATATGCACATTCAAGGACTGTTGCTGTTTTAGAAGATTATAGTGGAAAGCAAGAGTCTGCAAAAACAAGCCCCTATTTATGTGCTTCCCTGGTAATCCCCCCTACCCTGAGTGGTCTTGGAGTACAAAAAGCCTCTACAAGAAAACAAGCTGTGTTTTCAGTTGAGTTTCGAACATTGTATAATATACACTTTTACATAAGCACATTTTATAAAAGTACTTTGCTATTACTCCTTGGCAACACTGTTGGTCTTTATAGAACCATCCCCAAAAGGTATATTTAACAGTATTTAGGAATATCTGTGATATTAGAAGTATAGGGACTGTTCTTTTAGTTTTTAATTCTCCTGTAACCTTCCATTGAGACACAATATTTTTAATTTCTTGATTGTCCAATGAGAAATGCAATCAGATTTTTATAATCAATAACTTGCATGTTATTTCATAGGGTCATGGATTTGATTTGATATTGTGATTACATCATCTCTAGGATTCCTAACTGAATGTGTGTAGAAAAGTGATTTCTTGAATTTTTGCATTAACATACACAATCCCTTTTCTGCAGAGTGTTGTTTTATTTATTTTCCTGCTAGAATATAACAGCATATAAAATCTGTGGCCAAACAATGAAATAGCAGTCTAAAATGTTAAGGACCCTTTGATCACTGCATTAAAGACTTGTTCACAGATGAACCATTGGGCTTCCAAAGTTTTATGTTAAAAGTTAATATGCTTAAGATAATCAATCTCAGCTGCACTAGACCTTCAGTAATTTTGTTTCTATCATCAAACAAGCCTTATGGGGTTGAATATAGTGGTAGTTCATAATGAAGCACTTCGTATAGAAGCAGCTGTCTCCTCACCTGTTTCCCAGTTCATCTAGAGGCCTGGAGAAATTCTTCAATTTAGCAAGCAAACTTAAGTCATTATTAGAAATGACAGGGAAACCTGATGAAATTGTACTTTCAATTGGAAAACAAAATTGCAATCAGACCAACATGATTTCCTCATGGTCTGACCATGCTAATGCCAAGTCGAGACATGGGCAAATGTATTTAAAAGTCATAATGGAGTATTACCATGCAATCTCTTTTTACTGGCCCTTATTAATATAAAACTTCAATTTGCATGTAAATGCGGTCAACTTTCATATCATCAAAATACATGAGGCCTGGGAAAGTAATGAATTGAAGTTTGATGCGGCAATTACGGACGTTTATAAAGAATTTTAAAGAGGTCATTCTAGCCTTGGCTGAGAAAATGAGGAAATCAACAGGGAATATTGTCAATATAACAACAGTGGGAGTTGGAGTCAGTCCCAGGTGTTAGAAGGCCAGATGATGATTAATAGAGAGGGAGTATGAAGCCTTTCACCCAGAAGGACTGGGCTGGACCTGAGGCTCAATAACAGAAATCTCATGAAAAGGTTCTTGCTGGGTTCCCACTTTAGCTGCCTCGAAATGTGTTCCAGAGGGAATAAAGTAGCAAGTGTTTATGAGAGAGAGCAGTGCTGAAGGTTTAATTGGGCTCTACATCCTTTCAGCTCCCTTCAGTAGTTGATATGCAGTTTAACCTTTTTTCCCCCACCTCAGATACTCCAGTGCCACTGGGATTTTAATAAGGCACTAACTTGATAGGTTGGAAAAACACTGACTTCACTGCTAAATTGAGTTAAACTGCTTTATTTTGTCCTAATGACAATTTTTAAATCTCTTGGTTTCTAAACAAAGCAAAAAAAAACCCTAAAAAATATTTTCATATTGCTTGAACATTTTTTAAAACCTAAAAATGGTGCATGGGGGCATTTCTGTCCTTCTCTGTTCACTGAAAAATTTCAGATGGAGAAGAAATTCAAATGAATGGAAAAAAATCAATGCCAAAATAAAAACAGAGCTACACAGTTGTACTTCTTTGAAAGCATATCCCACTCTTATAAGGCAAAAGCCTTCTAAAGACTGAACACAGCCCTGTGGCATCTGATGAGACAGGGTCAAAAGAGGGAGAAACTGGTTTTTAGTAGATAATGCACCAGTGATTAGAATCTGGTCACCGCATAACATTGTGTGTTTTGGTGTAATTGCTTATACAGGCCTGAAATGAATGTAACATGTCCAAGGGGCTGACTTTCCAAACCAGCGGTTCCTTAGGCACACCCAGCAAAGGTGTCACCAATTACACATACAGAACTTCAAACCATGAAGGACCAGGCCCCAGGTTCCTCTTACTGTCTCAGGCTGGCACGTTTTGTGTGGTGGTAGCCAACTGACTTCAGCATGCTGTGGCTTAGTTTTCCCACCTATAAATAGAAATCTATAGTGTGCTTATCTTCACAAGATTGGGAATGAAGCTTAATTAATAAATGTTTATTAAGTGCTTTGGAATCTTAAAATTGGAAAGTGATAAAAGTGGATTTTTTTTTAACACTGTCACTTAGAGCAAGCCATATAGCTGGTAAAATGTTTCTTCTGCACAAATAAAATCAAGGTCACTGGCAAGGATCATAGAAAAGTAAATAATGGAATAAAAATCAATTCATCTACAGAACAAGATTAATTTTAGTTTTCTTAATTCCTTCTACTCCTGTTTTCTCCTTTTGTTCTCAAAACTTAACTTTCAGTTACACTATTTCTAATAAATCTCCAGATTATTTAAACATTTTAGGTTACATTAATTAAAGCAAGATAAGCAATGACATTCAAGATTTCTTGGATGCTACAATACATTAGAGAGAGAGAACAAGCTTCAATGAAGTTTAAGAAGTAAATAATCTGACCAGCACTTTGAAATGTTATTATAAGAAGTACTTTTTATTGTCACTTCCATTTTTCATAGGAATTCATTTTTGGTTCTGTAGCTGAAGTAAACATTTGAAAATATTCACCGGCAAACTGAAATTCTCAGAGCAGAGCATCTCTTTTCCTATTACTTTACCAGGCTTATAGACAGACTATTCTCCCAAGGGATGGCATGGTAAATGCCATTCTGTAACCCTTGAGACTCCTTGGCCTAAACATTTGTAACTCTCGGTGATCTGGATGATGAGTGATAAAGGGACTGCTGTTATTAAACAAGGAAGGTTGAAAATATTGGAGGCAACATTTATGGTTCACTACAGAAGTCGGGTTTCCTAACCATTCTCCTGATAAATTTACAGGATCTGATATGTAATCAGGGAAAGTTATAATTTTTCAGTAGCAACACTAGCGAAAAAAGAAAATATCAAGAATGACGGGAAGGTATTAGATCTATTCTAAGCTTTACATAAACTTCAGGAACTAGGATTTCTTTTACTGTTCTGTGAAAGAAGGGTATCTTTATGCATGTAAGAGAATGATCAATCATTGCTAATGTAGTTGTATCTGCATTATCTGGTATTTATTTAACATTTGACACTCCAAATTGTCAAAAACACTTAATCTTGGTGAATAAGGCAAGAGAAGCCTTTTTGTAAGACAGTAATTTTATGATCCTACTTTGTAGGGTAAGCAAAAAGAAAAAAACAAATCCAAAAGTCTGAATCTTCATTAGATGACTGATAAACTGGACTTGTGGACAAAACAAGTCCAGATAATCCTGGAAAATTTTCTTTTTCTTTAGCTGGCAAAATATTTCTGCAATATAACAGAAATTAGGGGAAAATAGAAACCTTATTCTATATATAAAAATAACTTTGATAATTAAGTAACATATAGGGAAAAAATACCAGATAGCAGTATACTGCATTTGGGCAATGTCTTATGCAAAAAGACTCACTGACAGACCACAGGTTTTGTAGATTAAAAGAGCCCAAAGATTTGAATCTATAGAATTTAGGAAATAGCACATAGACAATTATGTGAATCGAGCACTGAGGAAACCACTGAAGAAGCAGTGGTATTTTGACTCAAGTGTTGATTCCACTACAGAAGAAAAATGACATTAACCCCCTGGACTAGACTAACGTGAAACCCTCATCACTGTTTTACCCTTCAAAGCCGCTCTTAATGATCCTCACTGAATTCTAAACTATGCATCATCAGAGAGATGTAGGTTGTTATATCCCTGGCATGAAAACACTCAGTGACACAGATCCAATTTCCCAACATGATCCCATGACTGGTGAGCCTTGCCACCAGTTCTGGGAGAGCATACCCCTATTTTTAGTCGTAAACAGGTCGCTAAGCACCACGAACACAAGAGCCTTGGTGCCATAAGGAGCCAGGAGGAAACAGTGGAAATAAACTCTACTGGGAAGAAGCAGAGTATCCTCATCATTATTGATCAGATTAGTTATTCATTAATAAATTATATAGTCAATAGATAGGAACAGAACCAAATCCAGCTAACAGGGACCAGAAATTTATGTATTAGTTTACTTACTACTCCGGCCTTTACAGAAGATTTCAATATAATCTGCCTGACTAGACGATGATTTGTTCTGACTAATCTTCCTGGCTTATTAGGGTTCTTAGGAAGAACCATTCCCTCACCATCTTTAAATCACAAAAGACTTTAGATGCCTGAGCATCTGTCTGTCTATTCAGACTGAAGGGCATCTAAGCACACAAAGAAAATGCCTCCAAAACATAAAAACAACATAAAGAAAAATTTGCTCTGCTGTAGAATAGTCTTAGGACTTATTTTGACTTAAGTGTCTTTGGGAGTTATTCAGTGCTTGAACCCTTCTCTGAGATTCAAATATCTGTGATTTAGAAAATGGACGTTGAAATCATTAGAAAGAGAAAATCATTAATCTCTACTGGGGAACTTCTTGTTTATTTCTAAAGCTAACAATTGTACTACAGGTAGGTGGTCTCCTATATTCAAACAGCATAAAAGCTCATAAATAGCTCAGATATTTGGGGGTAATGTACATAGTCATATGTCCAAAGTCCTAGGGATGGGCATGTGCACCTTGGAAGGACGACAAGATGAAGAAAGGAAGCACAAGCAAGTACTTTTCAGACACACCAATAGGTGATATGGATGTCTTGGTTCATATGCAGCTTATCTTAATCAATCATCCTGATTGCAATCACAACAAAGAAAAAATTTAAGAAAAAAATTGGAAAGCACTGAAAGAAGGAATTTTGTTATACATTAAAAAAAAATCTGCAAGAAACAAAAACAAAACAAAGAAAAAAACCCATCTATATTTGTATAGAGGAAGGATTACTAGACAAGACTGTTCCTCAGCAGATTTCTGAACCTAAAGCATATATTGTCTTATCCTTTTAAAAATTTATTAATTATTCCATTACTAATTCCCACAGTTCTGCCTTTCATCTTCATAGCTGATAAACACTCAACACAAGAAATTTCCTTTGGATTCTATTTCACACTGATATTCTGCTTCTCAAACCAAACATTCACACAAATTATCATCTAAACTCACTGCAAGTGGAACTCCTTACCTAAACTCCCCCAAGACAATCTGCTTTCTTAGTTCTCCTCCTTTTCTCTACTGAACTAAGTTTTGCTCCTTCAGACCACCTACTTAACTTACCTTCAAATTTCTTGGCTCCTCCACTTCATTTCATGTATCTTTGACTATGTCTCCATCTTGCTATACATGCATTTTTCTTACTCTCTAGTTCATAACTTTTTTTATTTAAATTGATGTTTCACATACTGTTAGGTTTTTCTAGCCCCTTTTTCTTCCTAATCAAGCTCCTTTCCCACTCTAGCTTATTTTCTTTCTCCACCACCCCTTTTTTGTGCCTCAGAAGTTCTCTTTGCATACTCCTCTTCTCTTCTGTCCTTTTACCTTACCTTTCTCCCACTTCTCTTTTCCTCCTCCAAATTCTTCCAGGTCAATTACTGAATCACCTGATCTCAAGGTTTGATTTCAAGACCCATGAAATATGCCACATGATGTGCAGAAGCAGTTCTTCCTGTCTCTAAGTTTATACTTTTCCCAAAAATATATGTATGCACTTTAAGATAAGTTCGATTTTTAAAAGAGAATCATTTATGCTATCCTACTGTAGAGCAAGATAACAAAGTTATTAAAGAGATAAGACTGTCAATGTCCTTTTGAGACCCTAAATCCATATAGCAAAATATGTTTCCTTCAACAGTGTTGAACGGAAGATATTTGGAGAAGAGTCAAACAAAGTATTACTTTCTCCTCAATCTTCTGTTAGGGGAACTACCCCACTCTAGGCTTTGTGTTGGGTTCATTGGCTGAAGAAGTCTCTCTTAGAAGATTTATAAACTGACTCTTGACTGTATAGAGTTCATGTCTCTGTCATGTTACAGAAATCTTGTTTCAGGAACTAACAATAACAGAATCCCGAAATCTGATCCTAGGTAAGGGGTAGAAGCTATTTTAAGATCTGTAAGGGCAAGTAGTTTTCCATCAATACACAGATTCAGCTGGTTATCGGTAACTGAGAATAGGCCTCCCTGTGATGCAATGGCAGGGGGTTTCTACCTTTTTTGTACCGAAAATTCACAATTTATTCTGATCATAACACCTCTTAATCCTCAGTTTTTAGGTTAGCTGACCTTGGAGTTCTGCTTCACGCTCAGAGGCTGGAGCTTTTGTTTGCAGCCTTCAGTTCAATGGCACTGTGCAATCAACAGAGCATCAGGCGACATTTGCTGCTCCTTATTCAGTTTTTGCTCTTTACTCAACTTTTTCAACACTGATTTGGGTTACAGTGCATTTAGATTTCTGGAACTTCCTAAATGTTAAACTGCACTAGTTACTCTTTTCAATGACTGTATGAAGCGGCTCTAGAAGTTTTTAGTGCAACAAAAAGTTTTCCAAAGTCACTTTTGTACAAAGCAGGTTGTTTCATTAAAAGTCTGCATCACCAAGTTGGGGTTTTTTTGTGTTACATATTAAGCATAAACAAAAGTGAATGCTTCTGTTTGGTGAAAAAGCTCAGTCATTGTCCTCCAGAAGATCCCAGGCAGGCCCTTATACAAAAAGTAAGATCACAAAATATTTTCAGATTTCATAACTATCATAACCTGATCAGTCCTTGCATATGGACAAATATGCTATTGTGTATCTTTGAAATTTGCCAGCTAGTGTATGCAAGATGCTTTTTTCCTGTCTCTCTCCTCTCCCATTTTTTCTGTGTTTATGAGTTGCATAGTTGAAAGCTTTTGAATCCCTATTCGTAGGATAGGGATCCAGTTTAAGAGATGTTATATGTTGATGTAATGGAAATAGTAGCAGCAAGGATATGTGATATAGGTAACCTGAATATATCTATAAGCTACATATATATTCTAACAAAATTTGTGGTATACATTAACTGTATGCATATTCTAACAACAGAACGGCTTGTGTCCCAAAGGCCTTCAATGTAAATAGAAGAAAATAAGAGTATTTCAATGGAGATTGAAAACAAAGTAGTACTAACTATAACTAGCAGCATGAAAAGCAGTAAGGACAGCACCTCATCTTTCTCAGCACTGAAGTATATCGGTACTTAGGCAGCACAGGTATACTTGCACATGTGTGTATAGGTAGCACAAGTGAGCAGAGATATGAAGAAGGATAATGATCTCTTTCCATTCTTTTTTCTCCGAAATTAAGATTCGAGTATCAGTCCACAGAAAAAATAAATATCCATTTTTTTTAAATGTTGTTACTTGCCTCATTGCTTCTGTGATTTTTTTTCCCAAGATCCTTCTATATGTAACTAGTTCTAATTCCACCCTCATTTGTGGGACTTATCCAGACTCTAAAAATATTCGGACATTCTCTCTTTTTTTCAGTCTTAGCTATCAGCTCTCTCTCTCTAGAAGTAGAATATAGATTTGCTGATAACTGTCATGATAATCTCATTGCCATTACTATGTCATGGTTTAGCAAGGTGTTGATTTGTGAACTACTGATTGTGATCACATAGATTTTGAACTGCTATGGAAATTTCCATCTTTGCATTTCATTTTGCCTTGGAACTGGCCATTAACAGTTTAGTCTCCTTCTCTGACTGCCTCTGAATGAAGATTATGCTCATTGCATGTTTTTTACTGATTTCAGAAAAAAGAAACATCATCATCTGTGATTGTTTGACTTAAACATTAATGGTATTTGGATTAATCTCCCATGGTTACTGTGGGCAAGAAACTAGCCACAGAATGTTTGCATTCTTTAACATTTTTTTTACTCCCTTTGCATGACATAATTCTTTACATGAGACAAGTCTTTACAACACACCCTCCCTTTCCTGTATTTATAGCTTTTGGCCTAACAGAATGCATGCAACCCCTAGGGAACACAAAGCTCAGTTTTTCAATCCATCCCAATGACAACCATGGGAATTCTCTAATAAGAAATATTATCCTTTCTCTACAGAGGGGAATACCTCTGGATGAAGCAGAGATTGTACTTGTCTTGACTGCCAGTCAATTCTATAGTGAGTTTCGGAATGGTCTTATAATTTTTGATAGTCCTGTTGCAATCTCATTGTGATTGGCTAGAGAATAATAAGGTAAGATCTTATCCCTCATCCTAGTGCAAGATACTATACTAGACAGCAACTACTAATTATAAAAGGCAGAAAAAGTAAAGATAATGAAAGGACTTATAATAATTCAGTTATCAGGCTGATGATGAAAATAATTGTGAAGTTGTTCTTCCAGTTGGGATTGATTTTATGTCATACTGGGGTAAAACAGGCAAACAAAGCAGACCAACACACACAAATACACATCCTCTCCACCAAAAAAAAAAAGAAAAAAAAGAAGAAAAAAAAAAGAAAAAAAGGGAAAAAATGGTAAAAAACTGGGAAAAAAACCAAGAAAGAAGGAAAATAAACAAAACACACAAAATCTCCCCCTAACTGAAACAAACCATTTCATATGGACCCCTCACTTCAAGAAAGACATTGAGGTGCTGGAGCATGTCCAGAAAAAGGGAATGCAGCTGTTGAAAAATCTAGAGAGTAATTCATACGAGAATCAGCTGAGAGAGCTGGAGTTGTTTATCTGGGAGAAAGGGAGACTTGGGAGACCCTATCACTCTCTACAACTCCCTGAAAGGAGGCTACAGCCAGGTGGGGGTCGATCTCTTCCCCCACTCAGCCAGTGACAGGACAAGGGGAAATGGCCTTAATCTGAACCAGGGAAGGTTCAGGATGTTCATCATGAAGCCCTTCTTCATGGAAAGGGTTGTTAAGCATGGGAACGGACTGCTCAGGGAAGTGATGGAGTCACTATCCCCGGAGGTATTCAAGAAATGGCTGGATTTACTGCTAAGTCTTCGTTGACACGGTAAAGTTTGGTCAAATGATGGACTCAATGAACTTGGAGGTGTTTTACAACCTAAATAATTCTGTGATCTCTGAAGTATGATGGAAAATTATTAGAATTTCTCTGGTACTACAAGGTATTGTATGACCAGTGAAAGGCTGGGAATGACGCAACAGCTACTGGACTGGAAATAAGAAGGGAACACAGGACTGAGTATTTTGAATGAGGGAATATTTGCTTTCAATCATTTTGTCTACTCCCTTACCACAAGATGATAAAATCACAATTCTGCATTCTGACTGACATGAAACCAGCAGGAGTAGCTACCCTATCAGGTACTACTGTTCCCAAGAAGACTCTAAAGATGACAAGCAGGAATCAAGTATGTAATCCCTCAGCCCTGATTCCCCGTGCAGTACTTCTGGTTTTGATAGTACAATTCAGAGTCATACGGTGTCACTAGAATATTCTGCAACACAACAAAAATTGAAAACTTGATAATGCTGATAAGTGACAAACATATTAGTCGAGATTTGTATTGAACTCCATATAAAATAAATAAGACAAGGAGTTCTGTACTGATTGCATTATTCCTTTTCATATTTAATTCAACAAAACCCCTCTGTTTTAGAATATACTTCTTACAGATATGTCAATGTCTTCAGAATTCAGAACTACTTTGTAACATAAACCAGAGGGTTGCTATAGAATTGAAGTAGTGTGCTGCCAAGTAGCAATGCCTTTGTGGATAAAATAGTTTTATTTCATTCTTTTGTGCCAACAAAAAAGACATCAAAATTATAAAAGTAACTTTACTATAATATTAATGAATTCTATTGAATTCTACATTTTCATTACAGTTTTTCTGAGGATGAAATCTGCTTTTTAGTTTTGCAAATATTTTTCATGTTTGGTATGTTTCATGTATGGCTGTTTGTCACAATCATATCATCTCCAAGACTTTAATAAGAGCTTGCATTTCATAGAGTAAGATTTTACTTTTCATTATTTTGTCAATATCAGTTGCACCCTTTGTCTCATCTTCTTTTTCTTGATTTACTGAATCTTAGTTTCATTGTATTATTTTCTTTTTCTGTCCCTTACTCCTTTTTTTCTTACAATCCTTTTTTAAGCTTGCCCTCCTTTCTTCTACTAATTCCTATATTTCCTAATTGTGTCCCACTTTCTCACCCTTTTGAATCAGGGAAAGTGGTTTGGTAGCCAGAGCAATTCTATGTGGAAACAGCAGATAAGAGAAAGAACAAAAGACATTTATGCAAAGGGCTTTTCTTTTGCATGATGTTGAGCCCTTCAAAGGTCAGTGAGGCTGATGTCCATGCAGTTAAGATGAAAAACCTTTGATAGTCCAGAAATTTGGCAAGCTGCTGACATGCAACTCCAAACCTTGTTTCAAAGAAAGATATGGAAAAGAATTCAGGGTAATTGATAAGCGTAACTGTAAACATTAAAAAAAATATATTTTTACATGGACACCCTTACTCTGTATAAAATATTTCTACTTTGAGAAGAGTGCTCTCTACATCTGCTCCTACTGGCACTGCACATTTAGGTTGTGACTACTTCCTGAATTGTGAAGAAAATACTCAGAGGCTCAATGAGTTAAATTGTCATTGAGAGGGAGCAAAATTATAAAGGAAGAATAAAGTTGCCATCTAAACTCTCTGTGAGTTAACTAGACTCAGTACTGCTAAAGTTTGCTACTGTTGTTACATATAATACTGTCATTTTTATTAACATTATGCGTAATGCTTTGCAATGTCATTCTGCCTAAAGACAAATATATATGAGTTTATAAACAGGTAATTCTGTTTTGTTATGATTTAGTTTTTGTTTGTAAGAAACTCACCTTCTTGCAGCACTGATGACATCAAGAGGAATTACTGTAAAATTCAAAGGCACTGCATCTGTGTTGACAGTTTCAGCAGTGTATAATGTTTAATTTTTAATCTGATGAGCTATATATGTGGCTAATGTAGTTTGCATTTAAAGTCCTTGGTACTCATTTATCACATTGAAAATTTGAAATAAACTTTAAGTTTCAAAACAGTAAAATAAACACAACCTTGAAATGTTAATTAGAGAATTTATAGTTAATTTAATCCAAGTTGGAAATACTATAGAATACTATATAGTTGCTGTTATCTTTGAATCTTTCACTGTAATAAACATGGATTAGTTGACACCAAAACAATGATCAGAATGATTCACACTTTTAACAATGGAATCTGAATTATTATGATAATAATTTTACATGAGTATAAAAATGTATTTGCAGGTTGAGTACAGAAAATAAGAAATATTATCAGGCCTCAAAATATAAATTTTATGAATGATTTTTAAACATTGATATGAACACAAGCTTCAACCTATGCTCATAAATATTCCTTTCTTATTTTTTTTAATTTCACATTACTAGAAGAAAAGGAGATCAACCCAACCGGTTAAATGTAAAAGAGTTATGTTTAGCATTAAATTTATGATTGGTTGTGTGACAAATACGGAAAGATTTGTTCAAAAAGCTGAAAGGATGGCATTCCTTAATCAAAGCAAGTATAAAACAAGAGTAGAACAATGCTGTTCTGTTGCTGATATTCAAGATTTCTTGAAAGCAACAAGTGTGATAACAATGACCATTTTTCCCTTGTGTTCTGGCCATTCAGTTTTGCTGCATGTCTCAAGTCAGTTTTTCACAGCATTATGCAAGAGGTGGCTGCTCCAAAAACTCATGTAAACCTGGAGCGAGTTACTTTTTCAGAACAACAATCTTTATGATTTTCTGATGAAACAGCTGAGCCTAATACTATGCTTTGTTAGTCCTGGAAAGCTGTTGCCGTCAGTATTTTGAGGCGAGTAGACAAAAAATATCTTTTGAAGTACATGAACAGCTTAAGCTTTTTGACAACAACATGCTCTCATAAAGTGATAGATTTCACCTTGCAGGGACTAGAGAAAGTATTGTTGAAAAAATTTATTGGATCTCACACCACTAATTAGGTGTTGAGAACTGACAGCTATATTATTAGTGGGGAGTATATACTTGTAATTTCTTGGTTTGGTTTCCTCCTCGTGCTACTCCTAAGACGGACCTAAGAGAGCTTCATGCTCAGAAGCACTTCTGTGTTTGTCGTAGCCACTCATTTTCACCTGCTAGTCAAAGAGTAAGGGGTTTGAATCAAATGTATGGCGGAAGATGTAGCATTCATCCAACCAACCTCAGACACATCTAAGCAACCCTACCTGTTTGTACTTTCAGTTAAGTTGTTTTTATGATTTTTAGAGCCCAATTTAACTAGACAAAGAGTTTGAAGGCAGAGATGTGATTGGAAACATAATTCTTATTTGAAGTAATATCTTGAAATAAAACTTTCTGCAATTTATATCTAAGGACGTAAGCGCAGTCTTCATTCTGAAGTAAGATGTCCAGTGGGAAAATACTGACAGCTGAGCTATAAACAGGAAATGCATGCCAAAAGAGTAAAATAATACATAAAATAGAAACAATATCTCCATTTTCATACTTAACTTAAAATTTTTTTCTTCTGTTTTTGTTAGTTTTTTATCTGATGTCAGTTCATCTGAATTTATTTAAAAACCCTCACTTTAAAATTACTTATTTGTCTCTATTGCCAATGAAAAGAGACTCAAGCAATTAATTCAGACATAGGCAACTAATTTTTAGTTGCCCAAGTATGGGCAGATGGATTTCATCCATATTCTCTTACAAAGAGAAAATGCCCTTATTTTTAACAACATACAGAATAAGACAAAGTAACAAAACACATAGAAGTGAGTGTCTACATTTTTTCTATTGACCTAAAGAACAATTTTGCTGAGTTTTTTACTTATTTTAAGTAATCTTCTGCACTATGAAACTTTTGGATCTACAAATGAAACTAAAACTTAATGAAATTTGGCCTTTTTAAGAGTTTGGGGGATTGGACTGGTGTTCTATATGACTTAAAGTAAAATTTTTGTTTTAGAGCTAAAGAATAAAAATGGATGTTGTCTGGAGGATCTAATGGTGCAGAGGAAAAAATAATGAATACATATATTGTCATTATGGCTATTTAAATTCCTCATCTCATCTAAATAGCACAGGAAAACAAGATGATGAAGAAAAATACCAGGACATCAATTTAACAGTTCAGCTCAGAGCTTTTACAAATTAGGAAAATACTTGAGAAAACTTATTTTGTTCATCCACCTACTGGCATTCAAAACCCAGAGAGTTCAAGATGCATGAGAGAAAGGAAAATATCATGTAATTTAGTTAAACTATGAGAAATAAGATTCTGATTTCACCCATTGTGAATGGAAATATACACATTTTATCTCAGGTAAGAATCTTCTTTTGAGGCAACTGTTTTCCAAATGAAGGTTTATGGATAATTTAAAGAATAAGAGAATAAAGTATAATAACGGTAAAATGTTAAGAGGTTATGGGTTCACATGAAGTTCAACAAGACTAAGTACAAGGTCCTCCACCTAAGTTGGGTTAACACCTGGTATCAATAAAGATAAAGAGCAGCCCTGCCAAGAAGGATTTGGGGGTGCTGGTGGGTGAGAGGCTGCCCAGGAGCTGGCAACATGTGCTTTCAGCTCAGAGAACCAACCACATCCTGGGCTGCATCAAAAGAAGTGTGGTCAGTAGGTCAAGAGAGGTGATCCTCTCCTTGTACTTTGCCCTGGTGAGATTCCCCTTGGAGCACGGCATCCACTGAGTTGGTTCTGGGGACACCAACATAACAAGGACCTGGACCTGTTGGAGCAGGTCCAGAAGAGGGTCATAAAGGGGATCAGAGCACTGAAACACCTTCCCTACGAAGACAGGCTGAGAGAATTTGGGTTCCTCAGCCTGGAGAAAAGAAGGCTCTGGAGAGACCTGTTTGTGTCCTATGAGGACTTACAGGACAAAAGCAGGTCCTCTAAGAGGGCTTATAAGAAAAATAGGGATAAACTTTTTAGTAAGGCCTGTTGCTGTAGGACAAGGGATGATGGTTTTAAACTAAAAGAGGGTATAATTAGACTAAATTTAAGGGAGAAATTTTTTAACATCAAAGTAGTGAAACACTGGAACAGGTTGCCCAAAGCAGTGGTAGATATTCCATCCGTGGAAACATTCAAGGTCAAGCTGGACAGGGCTCTGACCAATATGATCTCATGGAAGATGTCCCTTCTCACTACAGGGGGGTTGGACTAGATGACCTTTAGAGTTCCCTTCCAACTCAAATCATTCTATGAGTCTATGATAATGCTGGATCAATAGGATTTACTAGTATAAGATACCATTTCTGAGAAGGGTGAATATAATATAAAGTATTTCTTGTCTGCCTCATAGGATTCATGCCTTGGTAGTTAACTGTGCCACTAGAGCAGGAAAATATATGATGTCTTTTTCTTGGGAAATTATAGTTCCTCAAGTAGAATATACCCTCCACAATACTGTCTTTTTACTGTTTAGTCAATTAAATAATATAACGTTTTAATATAACTCCAGTGAATACTCAAATTTCACCAGTGACATTGCTGTTATCCCCTGAGTCCTCAAAGGTAACCAGAGGAAAATTATTCTTGATTTGGGAACAGAAAAAAGGAAAAAGTTGTTTAATTAAGTTTTCAAACTTCATATTTTATTCATATTTACTTCATACTCACAAATAATTTTGATTTAAAATGCATCAAAATACTTCATTAATTAATTCCCTGATTTTAGATACATTTCATAATAGATAATCTCATTTTTACACTGAATTCTTAGAATTGTAAATCATCAAAGCCAATACTAAATGCAGTACAGTTAACAACAATCAAAGCAAAATTAAAAAAAAAAAACAAACATACTGTATTCTGTGATTGATACTGTAATTTTTTCAACTGAGGCCTCAGGCACTTTCAATTATACCCCACTCCCCTACCTTTTCAGCTCCCATATTTCAAGAATACAAATGGGAGAGCAGAAAAATTTTCCCACCCCAGGTAGGAGAACTAAGTGAAGTATTTCATATATTCTCTATTCCCAGAAAATCTCTGAACCATTGGCAAAGTTTGACAGTCACAAAGTGGTAGCAACATCTCCTCAAACTTGTGTGTGAAGGACAAGAGGACCAGAAGAGAGCAAATTTGAACTCACAACTCTATCCTGCATTTCAGGCTGTACATGGCTAATGCTCTTTCCTCTACAGCCCCTATGAACTTGTGTGAAAAAGGTCATGGTTTGCCTAAAGGAAGGAAGTCTTCTACTGTTTGCCAACACCTGCAAGAGCCACCCCTTCCAAGAACAGATTGTGCTGCGTAAAGCAGTGGAGAAACAGCTGCTGATATCCACAGAAAAAACCACCCAGCCCTGCCTCAGAGAATGGGCAGTACTCTAGAGCATATGATACTGTAAGAAGAGCCCACTGAAGACACCTTACATCAAACTGAATTCCCACCAAGGACAGAGGACTGGAGGAAGAAAGAGATCATGCCAGAAGTCTCTGTGGAACGCTCTCTCATGCTAAATGCACTAATTATCCCTCTTTACTATTAGTCCTTAACCACTAGAATGAAATATTCTATTAAATTTAAAAATGAATGAGAGAACAAAATAAGACAAATCAATTTATTCCCTCTGACACTATGACAGAAATTTTGTAAACTATATTTCAAGTCCCAAGAGCAATTTCATATTTCAAATGCTGCAGCTGTCCTGTCAACAGCAGTTAACTTCCCATTATTAACATACATTGCCAGATTAGGAAACAAAGCTCAAACCCTTAGGTTTTCAGAAGTCAAAGGTATAAGCAATCAAAGATGCCAAAACCTTTCACAATTTTTATGATGGAGTCCACAAAAAAATGAAACATTCTTAATTTTTTATAAAAATATAAAAATATTCTATTGTACTGTATTATATATAGGAAGAATGAATGAAGATTAGTTGGCAATATGTTTCTGATCCTTAATAATTACAGTTATTCAGTCTGTGTACAACTAGACCATTAACGGGGATTTTTGCCTGCCTCCTATTTTGATGAGCCAACAAACATGCCCATTTAATTTCATTTCACTTCTATGACTTCGAGGTAAGCTACATTCCCCGCTAGCATATTTTTTACTTCCTTTAACTTCATCGTATTGAAGTAGTAGAAGCAAAGTCTGTAATTTCACTGGTGCATCGGAAGTTGTTTTAGATGTGTCCAATAATATCAGGCTCAGGCATTTCTGTTCTTCCAAATATTTCCTACCCTTGTCCTGGAACTACTGACTACATGCTGAACCCTTGTCTCATCCTCTGGCTAACAGAAAACCGGTTGCTGCAGCGCGTGGCTGCTCGCACTCTTCTCTCTGGCTGCTGACAGAAACTTGCGATGAGTTCAATGAGATGGGTTAGAGTTCCTACATCTGGAAATCTAGAGCTGGTCACATCAGATGGTGTCAAAATTATTGAGAAGCTGAACACATGATCAATGTAGGATTGCACTGTCCTCCTTTTATCAGTGATGTTACACATGGTTGTGATTAGGTCATACGCGCCTTTCTTCTCTCTGAATCCGCCCTTTAACTTCATGTGATCCTTCCTCATCTGGACAAGGACTTTGTTCTTAGGCAGAATCTGGAAGACGTTATAACTGTAATAACACTTTGTTATGCTGTCTTGTCTTTGTTGAGGGCAAAAAGATTACCTTTGTCCCCTTATTTCTCTGACTATCCTGACATCGGTGCAAATTTCTCACATGAGATCAGCTCTCATAACACATTAGCTACTGCTGTTCCTCTTTTTAAGGATAAGCACATACTTGGTTCCTCTTATTGAGCTAATAGCTTTCACTCAGTTGTCTTTTTGTCATCATCCTATGTGGTGAATAGCTCTGATGAAGGATGTGGACTGATGCATTCAGCAAGATGTTTAATATTAGTAACTTTAAACACTGAGACCATCTTAAAGCCTAAAACCTGCTACAGATTTGTGAATTACCTGATTCACCATATTCACACAATGAGAAACCATTACACAAAATTGTCTTAACACATTATTTTTGATAGCAAAAAGGAAAAAAAGTTGTATGAGAATTGATAGGTAAATGTAATCTTCATAAAAAGTGCATTATTTCCTTTATTAAATTATGGACTGGATTCTGAACCCATCCTATTTATTGGTTGGCTGTGACATGGTCACTCCAGTAAGCAGGAAAAATAACCCTTCAAAGTGGTGAAACGAGAGGAAGCTGCACGTATTTTTCCAAGGAGCTGTGCTGTCATTATGGCCTTCTGGTATGGTTATATTACTTTGTATTATTCTAAACTTGGTGTGGAGGGATGGCTAGGAGTTAGAGGAATCTCAGGAAACTGAGATGTTGTATTCATATCCTAGCAAAAGTTATAGCAGTACAGGAATTACAGGGTAAAATGCAGCTACTACTCCCTGGATGGAATGTGGTTGGTGTGCTCGGAACATATTCTACAATGATTCCCCCACACACACACTCTGCAACTCTAAACACCTGCTGAGGAGGAAGAAGCAGAGCGGAAGCACCATGGCCAGGCTCTGTTGAAACCCTTGCAGGGAGGGGAACTTGGTGGGACTTTGCAGCTGATAAACCACGTAGCACCCGTCAAACAAGGAAGATAAGAAGATATCTTGCTGCTGAGCCAACAACTGTGAAGAAATCACTTTCCTCAGATAAGCCTGGTTCATTATAACCTAATTGTAATATTAATGCACTTCCATCCCAAAGTTACCCACCTCCAAGGTACAACCGCCCTTCACTGAACACGTGTTCTATGTTTTATTGACTGTATTTTTAAGAGTGAAGCATGAGAATTTTACACCAATCAGTAACAAAGGTATGTATGACCAGAGTCCCTCAATCTCCACCTAAACATAAAGAAATAGTATAAAAACATTTCAAATAATCCAACCTAAATGACATGAGCACAGAGGTATTTCTTTGGGTACTTTTTAAAGCTATGCTATTGCACTCGTAGTCCAATTATATTAGTTTGTAATTAATCTTGGAATATCAGGAAAACTTCACAGGTCTGGAAGACCCTTAGATTGAAAAAAAAAAAAACAAACCAAAAAAGAATGACTGGATATGAGTTGAACTGAGAAATAATTTAAATGAGAACTTTGGCAGAAAGGTTTAACATTGAGGTTAATTAAGTGTAAAGAGATATGGCAGAACTGGAATGGCTTTGGTGAGAGCAATACAACAAAATCCCAATCAGAGGCAGCCATTGGTGGTGTTCCTGGTTTCCCTCTCCCTCACAGCTGGCTGCCTGCACTTCAAAGTCCAGCTGTCCTCCTGGCTTGCACTAACACAAGTAGGGAATGATCCACCTAACATATATCTTCAGGTCTTTCTTGTAGATATGTTTTTGTTAAGTATGATTGTTTGGATTCATTATAGGTGTAACTGAAAAAAAGTTTAAAGGGATGTGATATATGAGAAGTCATATTAGATGATTTAATAGTCTCTACTGGGCTGTAAACTTGATGTTATGAGACTGTGATTGTTTTCTTATGACCCATGTGGAAGGAATTTAGCCTATTTCTACAAACTGCAAGTATCTCCTATGGATCCTCCTAGTCATATTCACCACTTTCTACTGGAACCTGCAAGGCCATTGAAGTCTTGTATTTTCTTGCTAGAAGGTATTAATAGACTAAGAAATGCACCTGCAGAAGAAGAACTTGATAAAAATAAATTAAGCATAACAGTTATTAATATGTCTGTGTGAAACCTGAGCAAAGTCCCTTTAGAATAACAGTACCCATATGTCATTGTAAATACACTAATTTCAGATTTTTGAATTCTTATTTACAGCTATATTCATCTAACAGTAAAAAAGAGGGTGAACAAAGAGGTCTTCCTCACAGACAAGAACTACAGGAGTCAGATAATCATATGGCCTTTTTTCTCTTACTTTACCAGGGCTTTTACATGGAGGAGGTCAAATGTTCTTCAGCCAGATGTAACCTTCTTCCTGCTGTCGGGCTTGGACTACATCATGGTCTGAGAAAAATCCCGAGCAATGGGGAAATACTTTTCATGGAAGAAACAAGGGGAAGGTGAAGATGACCGCTTGACTGGGAGCTACATGTGTGAATCTGAGAGGAGGCAGAACTTCCTGAGATCTCTCAACCATCACATTAGTGGCTGCTTTATTGAAAAACAGAGTAAGTGATGATGATTATCTGTGGAAAATTTTGCAGAGGACTACAAGGGTTACTCCCACCTCCTGCCTGACTGTTTCTGTGAAGTTTTGCATAGTGAATTGTGACAGGGTAAACTGGGAAGAAATCTCTACAGATTATTCCAGTTAGCCACTAATACTTTCAGAAATTGCCTAGACTGAGAGAGGCTGGAGGGAAAGTCTGCGGGGGTGTACCTGCAGTACTTCAAGATCCGGCTTTTTCTAAGAAGAAGAAAAGAAATTAAAAAAAAAAAAAAAAAAAGACTGCATGTTAATGAATGTCCAAGAAGAAATCTGGTGTAAAAATAAGACCCCCAGAAGAGCAGAGTTTGGAGATGTGTCCCTAGGAACCTTTGTTTGCTGAAGTAATAGGAGAACCTACAAGAAAAACTAAAACAGTGCAAGCTACATATTGATTGTCCTCTTTTAAGAGGTTTGAAAATTTTTTATGGATACTCCTAGTATTAAACAATATGTTAGACTAATTCCTGCAACATAAGTAACCTGGGAAACATGGAAATATTACACTTCAATCTAAAAGTAGAATAAATATTTAACCAGGAGAGTACCTTTTTTATCTATGAGAAAACACAGCTTAGCATTGTTACCAATTAGCAAAGGATAGCAAATTATTTACTTTTTTATTTGTGGCAGTTTGTGATAAATATATTTACAATGTGTTGTCCATAGTTCCTTATCAAAATTTTTTGCAGGCCACAGTAATTTGTTATTACAGTGTTCCCTCTATACAACAACTTCTTGAAAAGTTGGTTTCTGGTCATTTAGAGCATATTGTATTACATGTGACAAAAAAAATTCATGGCATAATTTTCAATATTTCTCCCAAGCTTCTGAAAATGTAATGCTCTGGGTTTACTTCTGCAGCTGCTCAGAAGACAACCCAGGCAAAACTATGAAGAAAAGTCTTATGATCTAAAGTGAATAATTACCCTTTCATCAACATAAATGCCTCCGTAAATTAGAAGAAATGAAAAAGCATAAACTAATTTGTACTATTCCCAGAAAATATTTATCTAGTTTTCTGGTAGTATAATTGATTAGAACCAATTTAAAAAACCTTTCTAAGTATTCTGAGTTTATCGAGTGTGATTTACAGCTACTCCTCTCTGCAGAGCCTTACATATATGGAGCTGAAATACTTGGTTTAATAAAAAACTATTGCTCATGTCAAGCAAAAGAAAGCATAAAGATGTTTAAAGGTTTTAATGGATTTCCTCAAAGTAGTAATAAATCAAACACTAAAAATTATAACTATGTTTGCAAACAGATAGCAAAGATTTGTTAAAAACACATGACTTTTTCTCTTTAGAACAACTACAAATGTTACAAACTCTGCCCATCTTTTTCTAAGTTTCCAGAATTATTTCTTGAACTCATCAGCTTTGTACATTTTAAACTTCTATGAAATACATTTATTTTTCCATGTTAATTTAAGAAACTTTATTCATATGTTTTGTTCAATTAATTATTTTTGTCCATTTAGGTAGAATAATGTTTTTTTCATTAAATCACTGTTTCAATGCTTTAGCATGGTTCTTGAACTTTCATTACTATTATGGAAGTGATGCTAAGATTTTTGTCACAATTTTTCTCATTCATAATGATGAAAAATGGTGGACTATTTGGCATAATATACAAATCAAAGAACCCCATCACCATGTAATTTTCTCAAATTTATTGCTTACTAGTGTCTGAACAGCTCTTGGCAATTATTGCCTAAATTACTTCCTCATATTGTCTGGAATATTTTTAGGGACTGTGACAATTTACCACATGTTGGCATTTTTTTTATACTTTGGGTTTAATTCAAACTTATTTGTTCATTGATTAAATTGCTTTCTACTTACGATATTCTCTTTTCCAAAAAAAAATCCACTATGGAATGAATTTTATTCTTTCTGTTACCCTATTTCCACTTAAACTAAATTATTTGAAGGCGATATTCACAAATAGATAAAATGTGGTGGCTTGTGATAGTAAGTTCTTATTAATTTACATTTGAGATAATTATGCTATTAATGAATAGGAGAGCCATGAATTAACTATGTAAGACCACTAAACTGAGTAAAAGAAATATTCTTTATGATCCTACTGCTTTTTTTCAGGAGTCGAGGGTGTCATTAGCTGGTTTGCAAGGAAAATATATGGGGACCTATCTCACCTAACTGAATAGGAACAAAAGATAGCAATTGCACAGCAATTCAAGGTAACTTGAATTCCCTGAATTAGCAGAGGCTTGTGATATTTCTCTACTTCATTTCACCAGAAGCCTCAACCCAAAACCCAAAGCACTCTTTAGTTCAGGGAGAGAAATACCAAGTAATATCTTTCTACAAATAGGACTGAATTTTCACTGTACAATTCCTTTAATTCTTTTTATATTTTAAATTTTCTCACTGCTCTGCTAGTCCTTGACTGAGGCATTCTGTCTTCCTTCCTGTCTTCCATTATTTCCTTTTTTTTCTGTTTGCCATAGTGTGTGTAGTAATATGCCTATCATTTTTACTGTAGCTTTTTTTTATTTTTCCTTAGCCTACTTTGTGTCTTTAAGCATTGAAACTGCTTTCTTCAATTATATGTCCTAAAGAATAAGCAAATTTCTTTTTAACAAGAAGTTTCTTTTAAACAGTTTACGGTTTCTATTTCCATTTTCCCTGATGTCTAAAATGTTTCCGAGCAAAGTTTCTGTCCTTGACAAGCTATCCTTTTCAAAATCCCAAACGTATATAATAAATGCATAGTATACCCTATTTGCACACATGCTCATATATTGAGTAAAATATAAGATAGATCATGAGAGAGATCTTGTATAAATACACACAAACCCTTGTCGAATATGCTTTTTTTAAGTTTAAAATTGGTCTTTTTATTTCGGAGGTTTCCATGACAAGCAAATATTGACAGTGAAAGTTCTGCAATATTACAGCAGACTTCACCATGAAAGCCACAAGCCAGCTTTTCTCTTGGTCCTTTCTCACTTGATGATGTCACCAAGATGATCAGCCGTAGCAGACATCAATGGTTCAGAATTCTGGAGACTTTTTTTAAAGGCGGTTAATTTTTTTTCTTTCTAATTCTTCCTCATTGCTTCCCCATTTTGAAGGGAGAACCATGGAATTTAAGCAAGGGGCAACCTTTTTTAATCAATCTATGCTATTAACTGCCCTGCTGCATGCCACACAAAATCCGGAGATTACGTATAAACCCATTACACAGGCATGCTATTTGCTGGAATGTTCATCTGTTTCATTAGCTGAGACACAGATTTTAATTGTCATCTTTATGTTTCAGGAGCAATTAGCAGCCACTGAGATCAGAGACAGTATTTTTGAGAATTATAGAATATGCTGAATTGGAAGGGACCCATCAGTATCATCAAGTCCAAGTCCTGGCCTTACACAGGACACCCCAAGAGTCACACCATGTGCCTGAGAGCAGTGTCCAAACACTCCTCGAACTCTGTCAGCCTTGGTGCTGTGACCACTTCCCTGGGGAGCCTGTTCCAGTGCCCAACCACCTTCTGAGTGAACAACCTTTTTCCTGATATCCAACCTAAACTTCCCATGACACAGCTTCAGGCCATTCCCTTGGATCCTCTCACCGGTCATGAGAGTGAAGATTGGTACCTGCCCCTCTGCCTCTTCTCGTGAGGATGTTGAAGACCACAATGATGTCTCCCCTCAATCTCCTCCAGGCTGAACAGACTAAGTGATCTCAGGCATCCTCATTCAGATTCCCCTCAAGGCTCTTCACCATCTTCGTTGCTCTCATTTGGAAGCTCTTTAACCGCTTTATGACCTTATACTGTGGCACCCAAAACTGCACACAATGTTCGCAGTGAGGCCGCCCCAGCACAGAGCAGAGCGGGACAATCCCCTCCCTTGCCCGGCTGGCGATGCTGTGCCTGATGCCCCCCAGGACACACGTGGCCCTCCTGGCTGCCAGGGCACTGCTGACTCATGGTCAACTTTCCCTTGACCAGGACCTTCTGGTGCATATTTACGTGACAGCTTAACTCAGAAAGTGGACAGTCATCTTGTGCATCTTGTCATATTGTATTTGAGAAGCTGAAGCTTACATCAAGCATAATGAACGTCTCCAAACTTTTGGTAGGGAAAAAAATGTGTTGCTTCTAACTAAATTGTGTGACTTACAAAGTTGTTGTTTTGTGCATTTTTTTAATGCCTGCTAAAAATACAGGGTTTGATTGCCTCTATATTCATCTTTGTTCAAATCAGAAAGTAGCATAAATCCAGGGGTACAACACTGGGTAATGGCCTAACCCATCCCCTGCTTGGTTACTGCATCCCACTACTTGTGCCCCTGGAGATGGGAGTTACTGGTGCACGATGTACAGTGAATAAACATCATTATAATGCTTCATATTTTATTCTCAGTTTAATTGCTTGAGTTTATGTACCTGTCATTTGCCACTGCACAGAGGTACTCCTGGTTTTTAGACTGGGAGGTGAAATGTGTCTTTTAGTGAACAATAAGGACCTGCAAGCTGCACAAAATAAGTTGTATCTCATTAAATGATCCAGAGGGATTCTGACTCCATAGTTCCATAGTGGAACACTGTTTCTGCTGGTTTTATCCAAAAAATAAAACGTATTTATTAAAAAACAGATTCTTATGCATTGTCAAATTTCAAAGATGGAAGGCAGTTCTTTTAAATGAACATGTTTCCAAAGGTAGAGTAAGATATATCAAAACTCAGCCTCTGCCCAGGAAATGTTCAGAGTTCTCTTTCTTTCTGCAACCTTTTCCTTGTCCTCCAAGGGACATCTTAGATTCAGCATAAAGTATTGATATTTTACAAAAGAGAAGTAAAAATTCATAATCCTTAAATTTTGTATCAAAGATGTTGTGGAGAGTAAGTCCCAGAATGCTAAAAAGTAAGGTAAGGATTTTTTTTCTTAAATAGAGATGGGAAAAGAAAAACCACCAAGGTTGCAAAAATTAGAAAAAGGAAGAGACATTTCTGTCACTGAAAAAAAAATCAGTAAGGTTGTGGGGAGGTATTCTTTAAATGGACCACTTAACTTCCCTTAATTTGGACAAGGTAGTGTTAAAACTATCTCTTCAGACTTCCTGTAAAAGCAAGAATTGGTTTCAGTTATTTAAGTAGAAATATCTATACTACTTGCTTGGAATAGTAATGGAGGATGTCAAAGGGCATTCCTAAAGCTCAAACAAGCGTTAATAACACCTTCAATATTCTTACACAGATTTAAACTCTTCGTTTGAAATCTTTATGGAAGCCAGAAAACTTGGTCTTGGAACCATTCTTACTCAGACCCTGGAGGGTGAAGAGAAGATCATTACACATATTCCCAGTCTGCTGACTTAAGTGGAATGAAATTATGTAGTCTCTAAAGCAATAGAAGCACCATTTACAGTCAGGGCCCTGCAGCACTGTGACCTTCTTTCTCTAAGCTGTAGTTATTGGCAATGCTAGTATGAAACCCACAGTTTAGACTCCACCTTCTCTCCTCATTACAAATGACCTTCTTTGTAGTCCTGGGCCCTCCATGTTTTTGATAGAGGTGCCACACAGCCAACTGCACAGTGTGAGGAAGAAAGAGGAAGAATACACCACACTTGCAGAAGGTGTATCTAAAAGTCGCCTCTACATGTCAGTCAGATTAAAGCCAACATTTCTTGGTCTGTGCCCAACCCATATACAACAAACTGAGCAGTTTACTGCAAAGAACTTCCAGTTTAAAATATTAGGAAAATATTAAAAAGAAAGAGAGACTAGCAATTTATTTTCTTTAATGTTATAAAAAAACCCTTTTTTTTCTGTGAAAGTACTCATTTTAGCTGTTGTTCATTCATCAGTGTCTCTGTTGTTTAAATATGGATGAAGCTCTTCTTTCATCTTGTGAGTTAAATTTCAGATGCATAAACAGGACAGTAAAAGAATTCTGTTTTCCAAAGACCGGATATGAGATTGTGCTTCCAGGGGTTTTAGTCTTGCACTTTTCTCAGATGGAAAAATCAGATAATTCACCTACCCCTAAAAATTTCCCTGATCATGAAGACTTAGTGATTACCTGCACACATGCAAAATTTACTCATAATAGCCTGGTGGCATCTACTAAATCAGAAGTCAGGCTTTGACTTTTTTTAATTCAGGCTGGCATTTTTATAATTGTTAGTGGCTTCAGGGTTTTCCTTTTTGTTCACCAACCAAAGGCACCTCAACCAAATTGTCTTCAGTGTCAGGTAATATTCAAGCTGGCATTGAAAGGAGATGTAGATCTTGCAGACTTTCAAATTCAGTCTTGCAGTGATGTTTTCAAATTTTAAAAATGTGACAACACTTTTGAAAACTTTTGTTTCTATTTCCAATTATATGGTTATGAAAGTGAGCTCTGCAAAATGTAAATTGACATGATACTGAAGATTTTGCAGCCAGATAGGTCTCTAGCTCTTTAAGAAATAACCTCTCCTAGGTTGAAATCTCTAATTATGGACTCTTACAAAAATTACTGTTAGACTAACCAGAAATCAAGCAGCTAACAAGACTTTATAGGTCTTCAGGGGCTGTGCAGAGACCACACAACATAGACTGAAGCAAGTACAATATATAAAATACAAATTACAGGAAGATTTTTGGGTGTTTTGAAACATTCTCGATTCATGTTAAGCCTGCTTAGGGTTTAAAACCTTTGGGAGAAGAATCCTATCACCTAACTTCATGCAATACACAGTTTCTAAGGTTTAATTTCTAGCTACATTCAAACTAGGAATATAGTCTGTAACATAGCATCATTCCCCAGTAATGCTAACTTCTCACCAGTTTACTTGCACCTTAGAACAGCAATTTCCTATTATGATTTCTTATGCCCCAAAGAATGGTTTAGGATGGTGTTTTGGTATTAGCTAAGAAGAAATGTATGAGAAAAATTTCAGTTGAGTAAATCCAGTTTCCATCTGCTGAATGTCTACTTTGAGATTCTCTTGTATCCAATTACATCTGTCCTTGATAGCACATCATTAAAAAATGGTACTCACGAGTATCTGTAGCCATTTGTATATATGTATATATGATACCAGAAAACAGCAACCATTTCAATGCTGTTTGGAAGTTGCAGCAGGAAATTTATTTTTTAAGTGTGAGAGGTACAGCTTAAATAAAATAGACCTATTTTCATACTTTAATGCCTTTTTTTGCCACATATAGGAAAATAACCGTGACATTTCCTTCATGTTAATTTGAAACTATTGAATGTCTTGTTATATAGTTCCAGAGTTAAATATTCTAACATTGTTCTAATAATACAGCCCAAGATCCATATCTTCTGATTGTATTGAAGTTTTCTCTGCAGTTATTTCCCTTAAGAAAGCCTGGAGCCTCTAATATGAGAGATGCTTTTAAAGGATGCATACAGAATGAGGGAATCTCAAATACTTAGTGCCAGAAAGAGTACCTTATTATAGACAGAGCCTGGGCTGGGTGTCTCATGTCTTAGAAAAAAAAGATTCTGAAATTTTCCAGATTTTTAACAACAGTGCTCAAACTCGCAAGACAAGGCTAAGGAACCTAGACACCTTAATCATGAAATGTTATAGTTATCTGTAGAAGATGAGCTTGAAGGAATAGGAGCACTTACTGTAGAAAATGTGGTTATATTTCACTTTCTGAAATCTCCTGATGTCCAGCTGATGGGGGTGGAGAGGAGACCTTGTATAGCAACAGTGCACAAGGAAAGCAATGTGTTTGCTAAGCTGATCAATACCATGATTAACTTGGCCCAGCAAAAGACTGATCAATCTTATTATTGATCAGCTTAGCAAACATATTAGTGTGCCTGTATAGTATGGCTACACTGTGTCTATAAGTGTTTCATCAGGATATACATACATGCAGGTATCCAAATAAATTTGCAACAGATGCATACTGTCTGTCCAGAACCCAAGCAGGGAGAAATTGATCACAGTCTCTTGCACAGAAGGCAGAAAACTGGAATTAGATTTATATGTTCAAAAAAGTACATTATTTAAATACAGAATGCAAAATAAATCTTCCCTTATCACATTTTACTGAGTCTCTATGACAGATCACGGTATTTCTTAAAGCAATTCAGTTCCTATTTTGACTTTTTTTAAAAACATAATGTTTTAGTTCAACAACGACACACAAAATAGTTCTCCAGCAATGCTCCCTGAACTCTGAAGCATGCCAGATTTTTTTTTCAATGGTGATGTGGCCTTAAAAGTCATACTTTGAAAACTGATGTAGGCTATGAATAAAAAAAAAATTGAACTGGGTTTGTATAAGAAAGGTGGTGTTACCCAGCTGGATTCAGATCTAATCAATCAGCTCTTGTTCAAGGTTAGATGTCTGTGACAATTCATTTTTTAAAGCAACTTGAGCATTTGTTTGTTTGCTGCTAAAAAAAAAGAAAAAGGTACTCCAAAAGGTTTTTGTATCAGAGCTTAAATTTTAAAGACATTGTAGAATCATTTATATATATTTCCATAACTGAAAGGCTTTATAGTTTTAGACAGGCTATCTACCCTACTAATTATGAGTCTTTTCTGTTATCTGTCTCTGTCTTTCAGTTTGTCTGTCATTTTCTGTGTAAATTCAGTCTACGTGGTGCATGTCTGGATCCAGTAAAATTAATTAAAGAGTGAATTTTTCTTTCAGTATCTTATTTATAGAAACTTAAAGTTACTCAGAAAGTTGCCACATTTTCTTAACTCTGTGTTCTTTGCTTTTTTTCAGCTGTTACCAAATATTATATCCAGGACTAGCTTCAGGAAGATGTATACAGACTTGCAGGGTAGTTGAGGCTTAGTTATGGCATTTCAAGTCACACTCCTCCACACATCCGAGGGCAGGGTATGATCCTTGGTTTTGTAACACGCTGACTATTACAATCAGTAGCAACATTTATCCAAATGTACTCACACAGCACCTGAAAATCTGAAGTAACTTCACTGATACTAATCCAGAACAAATACTGATTTCAATTTGCAAGTCACAGAGTGAAGGATCCTGGCAACAGGATGACCATGAAGGAGGAGTGCAGTATCCATAATGCCACAAGAACTCATGGCAAAAGTGCAGTTAAATATGAAAGATGATGATTACAAGATGTATCCAGGCTAGGTAGCAGACACAGCAGTCCAACATATCACCTGCTAGTCTTTCAGGGCAAATGTATACCGACACTTGGCTAAACTCCAACATGGCATGTCAGCTGTTTCCTGTAGGACTTTATGAGGTATCATAATCACTTTTACAGAGGACAGGAAAGGGGAAAGGCACAAATGCTTCCTTAGGTATGTATTTTTTTGCTCTTACCAGACTGTGCCATTGTGTATGAAAAAAAATTATTGTCTTCAAAGGAGTCACTTCACATATTTGCCATGCGAACCTTTAAATATCAGCATCAGAGAGTGTATCTATTGTACCTATTATGATTTCTGCTATGAGTATATACTAATTTCCTTTACATGTTAGAAATATTTTTTTTTTCTGATAATGATATTTATTGGTCCATAACCTGGAATTTCAAGACCTTATTTAGAGGATGTGGAAACATATTTTAAAGCCTTTCTTTTCAGTTCCACTGTCCCTCATACGTGTTATTTACATTTACATGTGTACTGAACAGCCCATTCACATTTCCATTATTTCTTTCCAGCTAGTACTTTATTTCAACTTCTTTAAAGTCAGAGTGTGGCAGACTTGCCATCCATCATTGTCTAAGACCTCTTAATTTAGCTACAGAGAGTGTGAAAGCAGGTTAGAATGCTGTACTAAGTCACAAATATAGGATCAGACAAGCCTTTGCTAAGTCTCTCAGTAATTATTAGAGCTCTTTGAAACCTGCTGGCTTCAGTTTGAATGAGTTCAGGTGAAAATTACTGGTGCTTGGTTTGTACTTTTCAAGACCTCTAGCTTTCACATTGCATTCTGAACTAATGGGAAACCAAAAATTCAGTTGAGGTGCTTTGAATGCCTGAAATAATTTCATATAGTTGCACAACATTCTCATGTCTCAGCCTCAGAATAGATAAAAGCCATTGACAGAAGAAGCAGCAGAAATTAAGACATTGCTACAATTCTCAAAACCTTAAATGGGTGGAACAGGAAAAGAAGCCACTTGGTCATGAAGAGCTACCTTATCTAAACAAGATCACAGGAAGGATAATATCCATGTGGTACTGGAGGTTCAGCCACACAGCAGGAATGTCCTGAAGACTTCAGCAAAGAATACTGTGAAAGGCTCTCCACTTCTGAAGGAGAAGTCTCCTTATGCAAACTTACAAACACCCACTAAGAGACTTACTGTGATGCTTTTTGCCAGGAAGTGAAACACAGTTTTTTGATCATGAAGAGCACAGGTTATAGACATCCAATTCAGATTGGAATGTCTGAAGTCTGCTGTAATAGAAACCTGTCCTATCCTTCCTCCTGATGCTGAGCCTTTGCTTATCCTACTTGTTAAAAGTGCCTTTGACAGTGGAAAGCCAGAGACAGTTTCCCAGATGTGTGAGAGTAAAGCTAACTTAGTGAAGATTTTTCAATTGTTTTTTATGATGCTTTGGTTTCGGTTTGGTTTTCTTTTGCTTGTACCTTGTTAATTTTATTTTACTTTGAAAAAAAGTAACATTTTTGCCATATTCATGGATCATTTAAAATACGATGGTACTACATCAAATACACTGCCAGAAGAAGGTTGACTTGAACTGTGACACTTTTTCTCACCATATGACAGACATGAAGTCCATTTCTTGAAAGTTGTCAGCAGGCATATTTGCACGGATGGATAATAACAGAACCAGCCTCAAGCTGCCTGTTTTCAGCCTGGCCAGGCAACAGTTCTCTCTGATCCAGAATAGAGGCATTAGCACAGAGCAATCTAAGCCATATGCCTCATCTTTCGGCAGAGTATATTAGCTCAGATCCAGTGACTCATGAAAGCATCTGTAAGTCGTACTAAATTCATTGGATAGATTCAGATGATTTTCTTCCATTAGACATGAGAGTGGTTGGGCCTTATTTAACCGTTCCATTCTCTACAATTTTTATGGCTTCTTTCGTTTCTTCAAGGTGTTTTTTGGGGTTTTTTCCTTATTGAGGTTCAATGTGCTATTGACATGATCTGGTAAGAGACAACAGAATAATAAGAACTGGAACTGAATTACATTGCTAAATATGTTTACTGAGTAGAAAATGGATGTCAAATGCTCACACAAACAGTTATTGAGATCAATACCAAATTTCATAATGAGTCATATTTTTACTTATCTACATTGTCTTTTTTAAAGCAGTAAAAATCATGTTGAAGACTGGTTTTACGGGAACACAATAATATGAGACAAGCCTCAGTGGCAACCTTCAGTAATATTGATCTCCAGATGCTTTTCTGATCTTTTCTGAAAGTTTATCCAGGTGACGACAAATAGAACATACTTGAATTAAAAGCAAACATTACTATGGATGTTATAGTCATCTGTCTTAACTCCTTCAGTCTTTGCCAGATTAATCTACACTTGATGTTTAAAGCCATGTAGTGGACATGATAACACATAAACAAATTCTAACCCTGCTTTGCCCAGTATAACTCAAATGCAAAATGACTTTTGCTGCTGCCATTTCCTAAAATGCTTATGTGGTTTTCATTTTGCTTTCTATGGATGACTATTGGTACCCATAAGCTAGAACTCTTTCTTTTCAATGCTCTGTCTGATACCATATTTTGTAGCACTTCAATCTCCTGAAACAGAAACAGCCTTATTGTTCTTTCTCTTTTCTTAGTATCCAGGGTATAATGAAACAAAGCTCTCATCATCCTCGCAGTAGTGGTAAAACTTCATATGATCATGAACAAAACCAAACAACTGCTTCCAGTCATATTAACAGTTGTTTATCACAGCTGTTGCTTCAATCTCCTGCTACAGAAAGCATTTCTATTTTTATGTTTTACACATACCTTTCTCTTCCTTTTAAAGAGAACACTGGACTTTAAAATGGCCACTCATTCATCAGCTTCATAGTCACCACTCCACACCATACACTTGATTCTGACTCAAGTGACTATGACTTCACCCAATCTGAAGTGGTCCTAACACTGTATTTCTCCTCCAGAATCATTCCTATTATGGCTTGGATAATCACTTTGGTTCAAGTAGAGATATGACATACCAGCATAAGGAATTCTCATTAGGTATAGAGAAACTGTGACATATTCTGAACCAGTCAAATACAATGAACCTTGAAAATCAAAACTCTACTTCCCCCTACTTTTGTGTAACATTTGCATTTTGTCTGTCTAACTTCTGTTACCATAATTTCATGTTACAAGTTAATGGATATTTGAGTATATTAGATAGCTGGAAAAAACTTTCTGAGGTTCATCCATGAAAGGACAAGGATTTAACTCATACACAAATGTGAATACAAATCACATTACACTGGTTAACTGTTAAGTTTGCTTGAGTAATTCCAGCATATAGAAGATCAAAAAGGTTGGCACAATGATATTTACAAGAATTTACAACAAGGTTGCACTTGATACAGTTCGCCTCAATGTGCACAAGGCCAAAGCAAATTCTTCGTATGTGACACTATCACAAAATTCAATATTCACAATATGACAACTTTGTACCCTTGCTATCTGTATTCCAGTCAAAAATTAGCATGTAGAGAGTGTACAGTCTCACGTCTTGTCCCTAAAGATTACTTCCCTGCCTTTTTTGATCACTCATTAATTTAAAAAAAAAATTGTTTTTCTCATACAGTAATTTATTCTGATTCAAGTGCATCATTCTCACTATGCATTGAAGAATATGACTTCTGAGTACACGGCCAGCCAAACCAGCCAGCTTACCCTCAGACGATTTTTTTTTCTCCTATGTTAAATAACAAGAGAAAATAGAAGACAAAAATAAGATTCATTGTAATTGCCCCACACTCTTCTCCCACTTTTTAGTGTCTTAAAAAGTTGCCAGATACAATGCATTCACATAGTAAGCAACTATATCCAAATAAACACTGTCTAAACAGATGAAGAAAAATAACTCTCTTCAGTTTGCTCCTGAAAAAAGGTACAGAACCTAAACCATGTAGTTGAGGTTCTTCAGAATGTCACTGACTGTGCCAAGTATAGAACTTAAATTTTCTAAAATACTTGTTTTGTACCTTAAACAGAAAATTTTCTGGGGGAGGAGAGGGGAGAAGGGTCTATTTTCATATTGTTGTTATTATAACTTCTTAACTCTGCCAGGTAAAATAACTCTTTTGGCATGCCTCAATCTTAATGAGATTTTCTGAGTAAAACAATCTGACATACGTCTGTATTGATAAAACCTTCTGAGAAATCCTACAGAATTCATCCATGTGACTATTAAAATTTTCTCCTCTAAAATTTGAGATTACGAGTCATCCCATTAGAAAAATTGTCTATCAGAACAAATACAAATAAAAGTCTGTTTGGCGAACTGGTGGATTTTGCACATTTTGCAAGGAAAAGTTTCTCGGCCACTGAGCATATGAATGTGAGACAGACCGTGGCACTCTGGGTGGTCCAAATGTTCTCCTGTGCTTATACTCTGAACTGGATGCAGAAATCTTTAAAAAGCAACCTGGAAACTAATTTTATGCTAGCTAAATTGTCATAATCACATGTGTATGGCCATTTCTACCTGATGTGGTAACATATTCTGCAACAGGATATTTGCTTGGAGGGAATCATGAGTAGCGGGTAAACACGGTATTTAGGAGCTTGGCTTGATTGTTTTCAAAGAGTTTTGGATGATGCAACAGTTGATAAGAAGATAAAGTTTCCATAAAGCTTAGAAATCATTTATAAGCATCCTTTTTTCATGCAACTGAATTCTGAAATACTGCATGGATTTTAACAGATGAACACCAGAATGTGTGAAAATGCAGCTTGTTACATGGTTCACAGTTCTGGTTTTTCCCCTGCTACTTTCTTGTCCTTTGTATGCACTTAATAGAACTTTTTTTGCTGCCTTAAGTAATCCAGCTGAAAATGCCATGGTTTGAATCCTAAGACAAAACCCAAGATTTTTTGTTTTCACAGAAAAGCTAACAACACTGAGACCAAAACTCACAGTAAGGGACTGTTAACTCTTCTTGGACCAGCCATACAGGCAGAACCAAGCCAGTACATCTTTTTAACTTTGCTCTGCTCTTTCATCATCACGTAACGGGGTGAGTAATGAACTTCTCTGTGTCTGTAGGCATCCATCTTGGAATGATACCATCTTGCCTTAGACATGAGATCTTCCTCATGAAGAAAAATGATCCCAACTAGCCACTTACACTGAACCTGTTACAGTCACTGGCTCCATACAGTAGTATAAAGCTCCATTTATCTGTGCACATATGGTTATATACTTGTCAGATGGGGCTCATTTTCTTTAAACTCATTATCAGCAACTTGTAACCTGACCAAGTTTCTCTTTCTCACTGTTGTTTTCCTCTCTGCCCACCACTGAATTTGTTGTGTGGCTGACAAATTACTGACACCAACTACTAAATGATTTGAAAATGCTACCAGGCACAGCCTCATTAAGCGAAATGTGAACAGCATTAAATTAGTGAACCCAGCATATAATTCTGTAAATACTTATCTATTTGCACATGTGTTTGTGGGTATGTGCATCTATATATATAAGCATTCACACAAATTAGCCCATATGTATGTTTAAATGCACACACACAATCATATACACGCAGAAGTTAACAGAAATTACAAGTCAGGGATACATAATTTTAACCTGAAGTTACCATTTTCTCTATTGGACAAGGAAGAAATGTTTACATTGATCACAAAGGGTCATAACCTACAGTCATTATCTGGCTCTCAGTAGTAGACATTGTACTGAGCTTGATCAAGCACCTGGACAGAGCAGAGAGGATCCATGTTCAAAGTCATGCACATGCTAACTCCATGCCTACCAGCTACCTGAGGATTATTAATGACAATAAGGAGAACTAGTGAGTGTGTGTGTGGAGAGGAACTGCTTGTGTCTCAGTGAGTGGAATCATGACAGAGCTGTCAGGAGATCCATAGTATGAGTGCAGAGTTGTTTCAGGCAAATAGTTCATACCACTGCTTTAAACTGTTCATGAAAGTCGCTGCACATAACAGAGAATGAAGTGCTTAAACAGTGGCACTAGAAACTCCAGGGATTTGCTTAAAATTCAGTGTGCATATTCCTAAAAATCCAGTACATGTCTTTAAAATTTCAATGCACATCTGTGGGTGAATGCATGTTTTTTAAAGCTCTGCTTCCCATTGTCCTAAGGTTCTCCACAAATGGTATTAATGTTAATGAGATCTCTATAGTCCTACAAAAGAGGTCATTGAGCATTACGCTTCATGCAGCCATATCATTGGGTTTCAGGTTGTGTAGTGGTAAGCCCTAAGAGATTGCCATTGTAGAAAGAGAATTGACTGAAACACAAAAGATCTGGAATTTGGTTGAAATCAAATTTCAAACAGTTCAGATCATTATCCAACACTCTCACAAGTTAATTTTCTGGGACAGTATTTTTTTAATCCTTCCCTTTTTGAGATGAATTAATTCTCCAGATCTCTGTGAAACTGCTGTAGTCCAGAGCATCTCTCATTTCTCCATATTATGGAGCACATTTCACTGTGCACTGGTAATGAAAGACAGTTCAAGACAGCCCTTCTTTTCTGAAACAGGAGTTCAAGAAAACTGAGGAGTCTCTCCAGATGTTTCTAATATCAACACCTGGATCTCAGCACAACAGTAAGGGACATTTCCACGGTGTGGACAAAGCCATCTACATATAAAAGTACTGAAAATATTTGTAGATAACATTGTGTCAATATAGCTGGGTGAGGGAGGGGGAAGAAAAAAGGTTTATTTTTTTTTTTAAGTAGTCATCCCGAAACATGTACTACCTAAGAGCAGACTAAACCATATGTTGGTAAAGATATCTACAGGGAATTATTACAGTTTCAGACAAGATGCATTATGGAGAAGGCAATGGGAAATGGGGAAATGAATCAGGGCTTCCTTTATAACCACACAGTTAGAATGGTGAAAGTAAACTGTAAGAGAGTATTCTCCAAATTCAAACTCTAAATTAAAATTGGGGGTGTGGGAAGAAAATATGAATACAGTTTGTATAGTGGAACACTAAATAATGTCTTATGTCCTCCCTAGACTCCCAGGAACAGCTGCTGGCAGAACCTTCTGCATTTCATAAATTTCTACTGGTTAGTTTAACAACCCCACAGAAAAGGTTCCCCTAAGCACCAAGTTCCTGACTTGCCACATTTTATTTCGTTTGTATTTAAAAATGACATCTCAGGGTCTGGCCTCACTTTTAGAGGGTAACTAATTTTTTTTCTTACTTTTGTATTCTTTCATTGTGAATCCTTCTCTTTTTTCTCCTCTCAGGCTGTATACCACTTTTAGCTGCTACCATTAGCAGTGCAATACATTCAGTGACTTATCACGATAATATAAAGAGCAGTTCCTAACACTGTTTCGCTTGTGAGCACGCCCAAGCCATTTTGTTTTCCTTCCTGTTATTTTCCCAAAGTCCTTCCCTCTCCCATTGCCTGCCCAGCAATCAGTACATTTTGGCAGCATGGAAAAAAAGAAAAGCTACGATAATGCCTGAGCAGCTGAAGGCCTCACATGAATAAAGCACTTAAGAGGAAGACTGTATAATTAAGTGAAGACCTGCACTGCAGCCTCCCCTTGCAGCGAGGTGGTTATTAAGAGGAGGGAAGCCCACGATCATTACCCAGCAAAGAGTATGATGACTGGCTGCTCGGTGTCAGGCCTCCGGTGGCTGGCTTTGTCACCGGCGCGGAAAGGAGAGTTCACTTTCTGTCAAAACTGGCTTTGCCAAATGTTATCATTTTAAATGCCGTGAAAGAGAGGGAGCTGGGCCTAGGGGTATACACAGCCCCATATGCTGGTGACAGTGATACAAGTGTAATTCTAGACTATTAGAGTGACACATAAGATCATTTCTGCCCCAGAACATGAGACAGCTGAGGGGATTATTCAGGACAGGCTGTCACGCAATAAAATTTTCAGAGATCTGTTAACCCCAGCTCAGACCCAGTGAATATTTTATTGCTTAACACTGAGAAAAAGTATATTTATTAACTATAGAAAGATATAGCCGAGAGGCTGGGCAGATGAAAGGTTACAGAAAAATGAACTCACTTGATATCCAGCTGTAAAAAGTAGCAGCGTGATCATGGAGCTAAGGAGAAGAAAAAATACCCTCACTGATCTGTATTTGCATCTGAGGTAGAAATCACAAATAAAAGATATGAGAGTGAAATTAAAAAGAAGGATTCTATATTCTCCCACAGTATACAATGGTAGCTATAGCATATGGAGAATATAATATGTAAACTGTAAAATGATGTTCAAAATTTCTTGAAGCCGATTAGGCTCAGGGACACCTCAGGATAGCATTCCAAATGGAATGTGCATAAATTGGGGGCTTAAAGCATATTGCTTTCTGTTAGCTCAACTCTTTCAGAAGAAAAACACTGACTTTTTTCCAGAAATCTAGTAATATTTTGTTATACTGAAATAACAGCATTTTCAGTCTTGCAAGGAGTGCATATTACCCAAATCCTGATTAAAATTCATAGAAAGCAACACAAAGAATACACAAGGAGCCTGGCTATCAGGTTATTACTCAACCACTATATAATGTTTGCATTACCCCTCTGCTAGTTATGCAAAGGTATAAACATACGTGTGCACAATTAAACCTACTATTTCAAGCTCTTCTTTTCATGTGATATATAAGTACTTTTCACTGAAACTGGAGTTGTGTTCATAACCTGAAGTTTCTGTTCAACATTTGAATGTTCTTCGCTAGAAGGTAAATAGCAGAAGCAATTGCTAAGAAACTTTTTTTCAATTAGAGGAGGAAATTATACAGTAAATAATGATCATGATGAAGATATTAGTATGTCAACTGGTTCCTTCTGAATGAAAAGATAAGACTAGGCTTTGATACAAGGTTTCAGAAATCATTTAAGAAAAGTCATTACTACATCTATATTAATATTTGTATTAAAACCATTCCAAAGATAGTCTACACAGTTTAATGTGTCTATGATTACAAGAGACAGCATTCGCTCAACAATATCACAAAGGTCAGCAGAAAAAAAATAACATTATATGCTTTTTGAAAACTCTCGACATCTGAATAGTGTGTCCAGGGTGTAAGAGGAGCCCATGGGGGTGCACTTGGAGAACAAAAGCAACCCTTCTGCTAATTGACTGAAAAATTAGCCAGGTCCCCCTGTGGGGAGCACACAAGACAGCAGCAGATGGAGACAGCTCGGACACCGTGGCAAAAAAAGCTCCTCAAAACCTGCTGTGAATCTGCCTGCAATTATGGGTCACAACACTTTTCTTGTTTAACAGAACACAAGCAAGACAGAGGACGTGAAAGCTGGGAAGGTCATAAGCTGATTGTAAATCTATTATTTTAGATGAGATTCTTGAATACTGAAGATTCTTAAAGTGTTCTAAGTTATGTGTTGTTTAATGAGCTAAGTTAAATAGCTTCTCGCCAATGGTGCTATGAAAGCCTGTTTTGTGAGCAATCTCAAATAATTTGTTTATTATCTGACTCACTTTCCCCTCAGTCTGGTTTTTTTTATAGTGTAACTTCTATCATCCCCAAAATGATGGTTAGTGTACTGGTGATTCTGCTTTAATATGTGTATAGATGTCTTAAAAATAGAGCACCAATCCAACATCAAAGAAGGACTTTTGTCAGCCTGTGGGAAACAGATGTATAAATGTTTACTTTTTATATCTGAGCCCTTCATCCCTGTAATTTCCATCTTAGCATTATTATGGTTTATTTTAATTATAATATTCTCTAGTTATCATTTCTGTGATTCAATTGTAGATATAAAAAACACCACAAGTATAAAAATGAACCTAATTGCTCTCACACCAAAACTGTTGAAATTATTATTTTGGTCCAAGATACCAAAACTTTATTTTTGCTAGAAGTGCAAAGACCGCTTTCCAAAGTAATTGAAAGGAGATACATTTATTTGTATAGTTTCATTCAAAGACATTTTATTTTCTTTATATGTTCCAAAGATCAAGCCCTATACCTGCTTCTTATTTCATGATGAGTATTATCATTATGCTCCAAAAAGAAAAAATATGGATGAGAGAGGATTGTAGGGGATTAGCCATTCATAAAATCTAAACAGGAATACATTCAATCATTATGAATAATCGATGAAAAATAAATACAATAATGAATATGATAATGGATAAGCTAGTGTAAATATCTAGCTTAAAGTGCATAAGTAAAATACTTCCTTTTATTTCACATTCTTTTCTTTCAGTTCCCTTACATGATGCTGTCATCCAAATTAATATGCAGTTTCATTACCAATGTGTAATTTTTTGAATCCCTTCACCTTCCACAATAGACTTGCCCTGTTGAAATTAGTAGATATAGTCAACAAAAGTGAATTCTTATGTCTCTGGAGAACTTTGTTCCAGGTATTATTGCTTTGCCAATGTATAGACTCCCATTACTTTATGTCAATTTCCAGGATCAAAGTCAGAGGACCTGATTCTGTGGTTGCACAAGGGTGGTTCCACATCACTCAAAAGTCATTCCTGCTGGTTACTTGTGTGGATAAACACAGAAACATACAAAAATGCCGGAGTAGAACTTCACAGAGCATAGAAAAGGACCTTTTATCTGAAAGTAGTTTCCCTTCCCGGTTTCACACATCGGTTAACTCTCTAGGACATGTAACATATATTGCTTTATCTACAACGAGTACATAATAACAACTATTTTCCATTTCCCAGGCTTTTTGGATCACCTCTTCAAAAGCACAGTATGCTTATTTACAGTTCTTGCTTCAGCTTTTCATTCTACACTGCTGAAATTGATGGCCTAATTCCAGGGAACCCAAGTGCGTGGCAGCAACATTGGCGAGCACGGAGCAGTGGAATTATTCTGACCAAAACAGATTTTGCTCAGAACCACAGTTATTCATTTGCTTGTACTAAAATTAATTCATTTGTTTTCAGCATATCTCATGCACAGGTGGGTTTTTTTGTACTTATTAGGTAGCAAATTTTTTTAACCTGTTGCCTACAGGTTCTGAAAAGAGGAAAAGTATGTCCTGTGGTTTATGTTCTGTGCCTGAATAAATGCTTAATAGAGGATTTTTTCCCCAAAGATTTTGAGCACATAGCAATACTTATTAAAATGATATACTGATAATGCTAGAAAATTATGTTCTTTATTAAGGTGAAAAATAAGAAGAGCTTATATGATAACTAGTATGTTGCCCTTCTTTGAGATATAGTTCAGTCATCACTTACTCTAATACAAAGCTTTTCCAGTTTAAAGATATTCTGTCAAAAACTTTATGAGTATTTTCTTTAACATCTGTACAGTAGAAACTGCATTACCTACCTCATGTCATACAGTCTGTCTCTATGAGATGAGGGGTACTGTAACTTTTCCATTTTTATTCTGTGTGTGCACTAGGAACTATAGCAAGTCCTGGAATAAAACCTGAGTCCATATCACTAGATCCCATTTGGAAGAAAAATTTTCATGGTGAAAGTGGCTCAATGTACTTTTGTTCCTAATGTATGCCAAACCAAAGTGTCTTTTGGACTCTCAAGCTCTAATTTGGGAGTGATTGTATCTATTTCCCAATTCTGATTCAGAATTCCAATGGCAAGTACTTTAGTGGTTTAAGTTTTCCACCTGTAAAATGGGGAGAAGACATACTGCTGGTTATGAGTATTGCAAGAACAAAAATCAGCAGTTTTTTGTCCTATGATGAAGTGCTATATGTACTATGATCAACAGAAAAAAACAGTCCTAGACTGATGCCTTAGGATTTTAGCTTTTATATTTTTTCATATATTTGCAATTCTCCAATGCTTTAGTGTGTAACTCTAAGACTCCATGTAGCTTGTTAGGTACTGTTCTCCCATTTCGGTCAGTCAAAACAATCCCTCTCTAGGCCTGAAACTCGAGGATACCTTACTGTCTCAGGCCCCGAGAAATACAAACAACAGTGGATGGGAGGGGAACAAACTTGGGGTAATGACTTCATTACCTAAAGTTGTAATTGGAGGATTAACCCCTGATATGCAAATGGACCAAACTTATAAAAGTATGAAAACCTGTGACCCATCGTCCATTTTGGGTGTAGCCCCAGTGGGCTTTGACTGTCCAAAGTGTACCTTGAAAGCCCTTCAATAAATATAACCACTTTTATTATTTTAATTTTGTCTAGCCTCCGTTTTTAGGCAGCCCCATCAAGGCATCAAGACTGCAAGTGATACTTGGTCCTTTTACCCATTAAATACATAACGTAATGTTCAATACAAGCGTTGTAGCTTTCTCTTTGGTGTTCTCATGGCACTCAAGGTGACCTTAAGCCTTGTACAGGTGTGGAGGACTAAGACTGTATCCTATCTATTGACTGATAGTTGTCCAAAGGCACTGGATATAAGAGGAAAACTGCAAATGTGCAGTTTTACATCTCTGAGTCACATGGTGCTTCTGGAAATCTCAGACTGCAAACCCATAACAATTCAGTTTTGTGTTTTGTTATTTTTTTCTTCCAGAACACTCGTTCTGTACATATAATAAGATGGCATTCACCTATGCACAGGGATTAAATAAAGATTTTACTTGAAGTATTTGGAAATAGCAAGATTAATACAGAATAGGTTTGCTTGATTTATGATGCTATTAAACTACATTGTGTTTTCCTATTGTGCCTCTAATCTAAACTGGTGATAATCTAGTTTATACTCAAAAAATCAAATAATTCAACTTTTCTCCTTTGCATTAAATTGTCAGTGTGCTAGCCTAGGGACACTGAGGCTTTCAGTGAAATTTCTGATAAATACCATCAAATTTCTCTTCAGCCTTAGAGAAAAAGAAAAAACCCACAAAAACAAACCAAACAAAAGAGGAGCAATTGTTGAAAACATAACAAAGTGAACCCAAATTCTACATGTAAAACTTCTGAATACAGTGCCACAGGTCTTCAAATAGCAGCTTGGGGAAATAAAACCAAAGGCTATTTCTGCTCTTCTTTTGTGAATGGGATGTGGCAGTACTATTTAGAGAGCAAGTGATGAGGTTGTGAAATGAATATGGAATCACTCTTCAGCATGCTAAATACAGGCTTCTCTTTCTAAATAAGAACATTTCCCTTTTGTTTTTCTATCTATAAAGGATGCGTACTGGCTAACTGAAATCAGTGAAGCAAGTTGTAAATGAGAAAATGCATGAAAGAGAAGCAATAATCAGTTTACAGAAAGCAGAACAAACCAAAAAGAATCAGCGCACTGCAATGTCTGCACTGCCATGAAGCGCAGTCACTGCCATGTCGTGCTGCATTATGCAGTCATTGCTGCATTATGGCAAGAAAAAAACCCTGCACTACCAGGTAGTCAAATCACCAGTACATCAAACCATACCCTGCAGTTGCTGGGACTCTGTCATTTTCATGCTACTCTGCGCAAGTACAGCTGTCCAGGCTTTACCATCCAGGCTCTATGGTAGAAGCAGTAGCTTGCCACATTTTCAATGCAGTCACTCTTTCCTTACGCAGTGAATACAGCTTGTGTTCTCCTGTTAGGCCGTGCTCTTCAACCAGCAGTGATCTACCAGCTTCTACCAGTACACTGTGCTTCACAACTGCTCCTGCAAACCCCACTTTTGTGACATGACCTGTCAGGCAAAGCCTGCTGTGCTTTGCTGTGGAAGGTATCTGGGCTGTCACATTGTGTCGTTCCACCCCTATTTTGTTGTGAAGCCTGTGGTCCTGGGCAGCACAGGTAATGGGACACTATGGCTGTGCTATTTGCTGTGCATTACATACTCATGCATGCAATATAAATCATTTGTAGAACAAAAAGAACATGAAATGGCATGAGTGAAAGCATTCTACTTCTTTTATCCAGAAAATATGTCTTACCCCAAACTAGTCACAAGAAGTATCAGGAAAAATGCTTTGAAAGAGATATTGTTCTAGACAACATTTTAACTTTAATGTTCCCCTTTTTTTCAGGCTCAAGAAAATGTCTTTAAGACCAATTGCGAAGTAAGTTCTGAAAATGGGTATTTTGAGATTGTAACAGGTTCATTATGACTGCAAAAAATTTTACAGACATTACTTCACAATATTCTGTCTTCAAGTACCAGTTCATTTTTAGAACTTTTTATTCTGATACTTTTATTCTTTCAAATATAAAAAGGAGCTTTATGTCTTCTCTAAATCCCTCAGATTCATCAGATTAGTCTTACCTCTTCCCAGCCTTACCAAGAACGGAGAAAAGACAATTAGGATTTTCTATGGAAGACTAATGGTTAATCCCAATGCAGACAGTAAAAATGAAATCTTGATGAGGATAGTGGTTATGATGCAGTGTTTTAGCTTTTTCTCAGGGGTTTTGTCTCCTACATGCTTATGGAGTGCTTTTAGACTTTTAGTTGAATAAAAGTGTTTGATAAAAATACAAGCGTACCATTAAAACAGCAAGAAGATTATGAATTAACATTCTCAAGACTTTCAAGGTCTTTTCTTTGAGATGAAAGACATGTCATGATTTGGAAAAGTCCTGCCCAGTCATGAGGATCTAAAAAGTCCATGTGAATCAGGAGGGACGACACCACTATGCAGTCCTCTGGGAAGTGTGTCAGTCTTCCCTCCTCTCTTACCATTCCCCTTTACCAGCAGGTTCTTGGCTTCATGACCCTGTCACCAGGATCTGAATGTGGCATTACAGAATTCACTATATTGGCAATCAGTTTGCTATAACAGCTTAGCTATACCCAGCACAGACTGACTAGAAGAGGCAGCCTCATCCAGTTGCACATCAAAATCCTAGTGTTAATTGTTCACTCTCCACTAGCACAGTGGATTTCTCTCAAGGCTTGTGTGAAGTATGAATTAAATTCATAGCAGCTCTTGTTTGATAACCTTTCTAAAAACATCCTCAGACTTCCTGGACTACCATCTATTAAAATTACCACCTTGGGAATAAATAAAATCCAGTTAATTTTTTTATGAAAGACATTTCTCCAGACTGCTTTTCTTCTCTGATTCTTAGAAAAAAGTATGAATTAATAACTGACATGTGAAGACAGATTATTTGCAATTTGATTGATATATGACATAAGGACTTAAGTATATCTCCAGGGCAACTTCTCTTTGCCTGGGGATTCTTACTGTGGTTCCATAAGGGCAGCACCACAAAGTCTTTTTAGTAGCCTTATTTTCATCAGTATTAACAGTTCAGTGCTTAATGCTCGTGTAGATTTCTGATTTACTGCTTATATACAAAGCATAACAATAATAACTAAGTTATGTTCAGAACTATTACAGATTGGAATTTTAGTAGTGCCTAAAGGCCAGAGTCCACATCAAAAACAAAGGGTTAAATCCTCTTATTTCAGATACACACACACACAATTTGCTGCTTGTGAAAAAACCACTAATCTTCACAACAGAGCTTAGTAAAATGTTTTGACACAGAATACTGTAGGAGTCAGTCACTGGGTCCCAACAAAACTGTGAGTCTGGTGAGTCTGTAGAATTTTGTTGCATTAGTGACTAGCAGATTACAGGAGACTCCATTAATTAGAGAAAAAGTTATTTTATCCAAATTAGAATGAAAGCCAAGGGGGAAAAAATCAAAACAAACCAACAACAAACAAAAAGAAAACCAAAACCCACGACAGAAAACCTATAGCTATGAAAACAGCATTAAAAGTAAAATTTTAAAAGTCATAAATCTTCTCAAATATGGGCAGAACATTTTGAAATATTTTAGGTCAATATATTTGGATATAGTCAAAGCTGGCTTGTAGATTCTAGTAGGCCACACTTTATTGAATAAATCTTAGTAAATGCTAGCACAAATATGTGAGAAAATGTGTATGTGTGTGTATATATACATATGCTTGCCAGTACTTTGGTCTCTAGTCCCAACAAGCATTTAGAGGTCTGCCCATTTCTAATCCACAAAATAATGGAAATATGTAGCTAAGACTGCCATCCTTATCTCTCCCCATTGCACTTATTGTAGCCCATGTGGCATGTAACATCAATCTCAAACTTCTGTAATGTCAAATACAAGAGTATGATCTAAGCCTGAAGTGAAAGCATTAGCTGATGCTCTTACTTGGGATTATTTTCCTTATTTTAAATCCTGTGGATTTAGTGCATAGGGTTTGGGCTTTTTTTTTCTGTGTATGCTCATGTCCAGTGTATAAATATCAAACTTACTATTGCAAGTAAGTTTGCAATATACACCAGCAAAATGCACAAAAGCCAAAGTTACTAGAACAATTTTAATATACCTACATTTTGTATTTGGGGTACACTCTGACCTTGAATTTCTGACTGTCTACTAGTTTCCCTCACTGGGGGTAGATTTCATGTTGGCCATGTATTGATACATAGAAAGAAAAATAAATCATGTTTTGATGTTCTGAGCACTCAAATTGTCTGGGAACTAACTTCTTTCTGAAAGAAAACTATCGTTTGGGAACCCCTTTAAGACTTCAAAATTCATGTTATTTTACCGGTCTGCAGCACTGCATCTTTATATATACTGTAAAGTTAGCATAAGTTTGACCTGTTTCTCTGCACCAAACCTGCTTATCATAAGAATTGCCAAGGCTGTGGTGCTCACCGGAGGCAGAAAACTCAAGCCCATTCACAATCTTAGCACGTCCCAGCTCAGTAAGTTAGGTTGTGATGACAGAGTAGAAGCAATTCCAATTCCAAGAATATCATGCTTGGCATAGTTCCAAGAATATCATGCTTGGCATATGACCAGTTCACTGCAACAGAAGACATTTCTGTAAACTTGGTGACCATTACTGAAAGAGCTGTGCGTGATCTTTAAAGGAACCATTAGCATATATCCTACACACAAGCGTAGGTTTTCTTAAGCATAGTATGAATAATATGAGATCAAACTACCAGTAAATCGGGAACGTGGATGAAATGTTTTCATTTGAAGAGAAAAAGAAACAGCAATTTTTCACGTTACCAATAGTTTTCTGACCTACTGACCTACCAAGAAGCACAAAAAAAAAGAGAAGAGAAGAGTCTACTATGCTTGTTTCCTCCAGTTTTCAGTGGTGAAAATGGAAAAAAAATATTTCATGGATCCCGGACATTACAGCAAATAACCCAATGAAGATGAGCCCCCAGCACCAGATTCACAGACAGCAGCAAGTTAGGATGACTTCATGCTGTAGATACCAAGGAGTACTGAACAAAAGCAGAGTTGAATTTTTTGTGATTTTTTTCCTGTTATGTATTGTTGTCGTGGTTTAGAAATGGCATTATCCAGCCTAGTACTCCCACTAAAAAGAAAACCATGAGCCACTCCCCTCCCCTCCTGGTGAGAGAGGAGGGCGATCAAGTAGAGATCACAGGTTGAGATAAAAACAATTTATCAGAAACAACAATGAAATAAGAAAAGTCAACAGTAACAGCAACAATATTAATAAAAAAAGTGTACAAAAAAAGAAGGTGATTTACATTCAAAATGCTCACCAAGGGCCCCTGGGCAGCAATGAACAATGGCAAAAGGGTTTACCTCTCCTGCCACCCTTTTCTGGACCTAAGGCCATGCCATTCTTCCTGGAAAGGAGACTTCCTTACTTCCACCCCCAGTAATGATTTGAGTGGTATAGAATAACAACCTAGACAAGCCCACCCACCTCCAGGCTCCACCCCCTCATGGTGAAAAAATTAACTCTGTCCTGGCTGAAACCAAGAGAATCGTATGGGGAGACGTCATAAATAGAGGTAAAGTCTCTATCTGTAATGGCACCTGTAAAAGCTGTCCCAGTGAAAGAAGAATTGGCACTGGACACAAGCTGAAACAGAGCAGATTATGTCTGCACCTATGGAAAAGCCTTTTTTACTGTATGGGTGATCAAGTACTAGCATGGATTGCACAGAGAGGTTGTGCAGTCTCCATTCTTGGAGATATTCAAAGGCTGTCTGGATGTGGTCCTGGGCAACTAACTGTAGGTGGCCCTATTTGAGCCACTTTAGACCAGATGACCTCCAGAGGTCACTTCCAACCTCAACCATGCTGTAATTCTGTGACAGACAGACTGTCAGAGAAACAAAAGGGACACAGAAATAATGGAAGATATTTCAGTAAAAGGCTTGGAAGTCTCAGGCAAAAATTATTTGAGAGATGGCTCAATTAGATTATTGTATCGTCATGAAGTAGAAAGGAAATATTTTTAAGAGCTTAATTGGTACAAGAATCAATTGTCTGCAGCTGGAACCAGGCAAATTCTGTGTGTGTGAGAGAATTACTACTAAGTAGTAAAGTAGGCCAGGAGGAAGAGTGCTGTGGTACTCTTGAGATCTTTCAGCTCAGAGGTCTTGCTGTAGCTTGAGTATTAGGAAAGAATAGATATCAAAGAATGTGCTCAGAACTTAGATAACTTGAAAGGACAAGACCTCTTCAGGAGTCTGATAAGTCTAGAGAATCTGAAGCTCCATTCTGTGAATCTCTATCAACATAATGCCTTTCTGTGGAAGTCATAGTAAACTAGACAGTGAAAGGCATGACATGGACATAAGGAGCTGAAAAACAGTTTGATTGAATTGGAATGGATGTTAAAGATCACAAATTTTTTTATTACTGTGTATATTACTCTCACTCTCTCCGCGAGCAGAGAGGTCCAGAAGCCAAGAGGTTCAGGGTCCACCATTCATGTTCCTTTCCTTCTTCTGACAGGATTCAGCCCAAGGCTTTCAGAGGAAAGTCCGAAGCTAGTCTGAAAAACCTTTTGCTTAGTCATCAAATAAACACCCTGTTTTGATACAGTGCTGAGGAGAAAGCCCCTCCTTCCAAGCGTATCCAGACCATCTGGGGCAGCAGCAGCTTGCATGTGAGACCAGAACGTTATCTTCCAGAAGAGGTGGATTTGAAAGTGGTGTCTGGTCAAATTTATTGTCATATCCAAAAGTTAAAGGAAACAGGATTTATCATCTTGTATTCCGTTTTTCTCTGTTGCCAGGGCTTTGGGGAAGAATTTTTATGTTTGTATGTCAACAAGACATTAATAGCTCCATTCTGATCCTGCTCATATTGTCTAAATTAAAGAGTACGTGATGCAAAGTTAATAAAATCAATGTTTTGCATTAACTTGTAAACAGTACATATTGTGAAGTTACAAGAGACCTTTCAAAACTTCTGCATTACATCATTAATTTTACTCTCAGCTAAATTGCGAAAGCAAAGTAACTAAAAATAAATATGCATTTTTTCCTGTATATCTTCACACACACACACACACACACACATGCGCGAACTTAGTAGGAACAACTTCTTCCTGAAAAATATTTTCTTTTTCCAAAGGTAAAATAACACTATTTGAGCTACATAAGGTGGAGAGAAATAATGCCTTTGTTTTTAAGAGGGAAAAATATTCTTGGGCCGTTTTCCTGCTTTCCTTATTCAGAATGCCTCACTTGGTGTGAGTGCACAAGATGGAAGATATACTATTATCATAATTA
>VXAD01001542.1:606899-648596 GCA_013399195.1 Dicrurus megarhynchus
TGTACATGCTTAATCTCCACTTCAGTCCTAATCTACTCCATCCAAAATCGACAGTTTTACTCTCTAATATAGCTGAATCCAGGGCACATTAAAATGCCAGCATGGTTGTAAGACCATTTTAAAATCACAGTAGAGATATCTTATCAAAAGCTCACTGGAGAAAAACATTCTCTGTCAAAGAAGGTGGCTAGTTTTGTCAGCACATAAAATACAAAAATACCACAGCATAAAAATTGTAAACAAGACATCCCAAAACCCTGACAGTATCTATCCCAGCAGACAGTGGCCATGTCTACATCAACAATCAGGGCAGCACTGCAGAGCAGACTGTAGAGTGAAAGAGTTTCTCCTGACAACCTGACCTTCATACGTCATTCATCTTAGGGAGAGTTATTTTGTCTTAACTTTAGTTTGGTCCCAAGGATCCAACAGCTATCGGTGACATAAACAGAGAGGGGCATTCCTTCCTGTTTAGTTTCATTTGAAAGGAAAGCAGTTTTAAAGGAAACACACTGACATCATTACAGAGTGTGCACCTCTCCTAATTGTCCATATTTCCTGCAAAATTCACTCATAATCCAACCTGAAATATAGATATATATGTATCCAGTCCCTCATGCCTACAGTTACAGGTTTCAGATGAGAGAAAATTAAGGCAAATGTGCCCAGCATGCAGGTTACAAAAAAAAAAAAGAAGACATCTCCATTTGTAAATATTTCCGCAAATATTTTTTCTTATAGAAGCTGTACAGTAATGTTATTCCTTTATCTCATTTCTCATCCACTAAGTATGCAAAGAAAATGTTAATGAAACTAAAAATTATAACATAAATTATATTTAATCAGAACAATTGTTCCCACAAGCATTTTTTTCTCTTCTCTTTTTAAAAAATTGTTAGGTCCATTAGTAAGTAGTAAAAATAACACAACTACAGGAGAAAAAATGGAAATTAAAATACAACCCCACCTTTCTCAATCTTAAAATATTTCTGAATCCTCCTAATTTTGGAATCATCAGCTGGGTATCTTGGTATCAGCCTTACATCTCTCTCCTAAAGGCCTTGGCTGACTTTTATCTCCTCTGAGTCTGATGGCAGCTTAATTGCAAGAAATACACAACAGCACCAGACTTCCAAGATGATTAGACTAAGTTGTTATGCAATGTCACATACAACTATCTGAAAGGAGCTTGTGGCAAGGTGGGGAGGAGAAATCACTTTTCCCAAGTAACAAGTGCTAGGACAAGAGGAAATGGCCTCAAGTTGTGCCAGGAGAGGTTTAGATTGGATATTAAGAAAAATTTATTCACTGAAAGGATTATGAAACTTTGGGACAGGCTGCCCAGGGAAATGAGGGAGTCACCATCCTTAAACGTATTTTAAAAATACGTAGATGTGGCACTTGCGGACAAGGTTTAGTGTTGGACTTGGCAGTAGTGGGTTAACAGTTGGATTTGATGACCTCAGTAGCCTTTTCCAATATAAATTATTCTAGGATCCTATAAAATAGCTGTGAAAAATTGTAGAAGGGGAAATAATTGAGGTGATCTCTGGAATCACAGAATCACAGTTAGGATGGAAAACACCTCTAAGATCATCAAGTACAACCTATGACCCAACACCAGCGTATCGACTAGACCATAGCACTGAGTGCCACATCCAGTATTTCCTTGGACATATCCAGGGATGGTGACTCCACCACTTTCCTGGGCAACCCATTCCAATGTCTAATCACCCTTCCTGTGAAGAAATTATTCCTGATGTCCAACCTAAACCTCCCCAGGGGCAGCTTAAGACTGTGTCCTCTTGTCCTGTTGCTGGTTTCCTGGGAGAAGAGGCCGACCCCCATCTGGTTCCACCCTCCTTTCAGGGAGTTGCAGAGTAATAAGGTCCCCCCAAGCTTTCTTTCCTTCAGGCTAAACACTCCCAACACCCTCTGCTTCTCCTCACAGGACACACCCTCCTGACCCTTCACCAGCTTCATTGCCCTTCTCTGGACTCACTCCAGCACCTCAATGTCCTTCCTGAATTGAAGGATCCAGAACTGGGCACAGGACTCAAGGTGTGGCCTCACCAGTGCCAAGGAAGTGGGACAATCACTTCCCTTGTTCCGCTGACCACACTACTCCTGATACAGGCCAGGATGACTTTGGCCTTCTTGGCCACCTGGGCACACGCTGGCTCATCTTCAGCCAGCTATTGACCAGCATCCCCAGGTCCTTTTCTGCTGGGCAGCTTTCCAACCACTCTGCCCGCAGCCTGTAGTGCTGCATGGGTTTATCGTGGCCAAAGTGCAGAACCCAGAAACTGGTCTTGTTGAAGCTCATGCTGTTGGGCTTGGCCCACCTATATAGCTTGTCCAATTCCCCCCCAAATTCACCTGTCCTCCTTCTCTTGCAGGCCCTACATTGTCTCTATGCTCACATTGCATTTTCTAAGAGAAGTAAAGTACCAGTCGTCCAAACAACCTCCTTCACTGCATAATTCTGTTCGGTTTAGAAGACATCATCCATTCTGTGCAGTGAGAGACATATACATTTTTTTTTAATAAGTGAAAATATATGATTACTTGACAGTATCACAGTGCACCTATCCAGGAGATGAATTTTAGATAACCATAACATTGGATTTTCTAACTTTTGAGTACTTGACAATCATCACATTAAGAAAAAAAAAGTAAAGATCCTAAGTGGAAAGAACAATCAATTACAATTTCTCTGTTTAGCTATAATAACCCTTATTCTCATGAATCAGTATTAGCAATTTTAACCCTGAATCTTCAGAGCTGTCTGATGTCACTTTAATGCAATTTATTCCTGTTGTCTTGCCACAGTCCTTACACTGCATCAGTGGTTCTCCCACTCTTTGCAGAAGTAATGGTAATGAATTAGCAATATACACTCTGCCAGCACTGTAGCAGCAGAATATCTCGGGGTTTGGAGGGGAAAAAGAAAGTGGAAAAAAAAGAGTTAAATATTCTCCCTGTGGCACAAATGCTTGTACATGGCATGCCATGAAGACAATAGTGCATCTCTTGATAGATGTGGGTGAGACATGGGTTAGTGACCTGCAGCTGGATTAGCCTGTTGGCTGCAGTCGTAAGAACATCTGCTGTGCCTGGGCTGAAGAAGCATAACTCTCATCTATCCTATGGCCTGCACAGGCAGAAATAGCAGCCCAGGAATAACCTCCAATTCCCATTGGGGTTGCTGTACCAGCTGGGGACAGCTACTAGCACGGGACAGCAGCACCTCTGTCCTGAAGGCAACTGGTCATGTTGTTTTGTCTCCAAAAGTATGGATCCACCATTTGGGTCAAGGAAAGACAATGTTTCTCTCTCTTCTTTGAAGATGAGATTAAAAACTTTCTTGTGTAATCCAACATGAAGGTCTAAAGTCCAGTGAGCCTTCATAATAGATCTCATGTAAGGATACCAAAGAAAGCTCTTTTAAAAGTAATATCTTCATCTTCTGTCCTCACTGTAAGTCCACTCCAAGGGGTCAATGTAAATAATTTCAGCAAAGTTCAGCTGGGTGCTGAGTGTTGCAATGAACAAGAAGCCTGCCAAGCATGTGAGACTCCTGCTCAGAGACCGACACTTGGCAGGTGTTTTCAAACTGTGCTCCCTAGACTAACTGTGAGGAGTAACCACAGGTGGTTCAGGGAGTTGTTTACGCTCTCCCAGTGCACAGCAGAAACAAGGAGGCGGTCCTGCTTCCTAAGAAAGTTTTGGTTGTCAGTCTCCAAGCACAGTTCCTTTGTATTCCTGCCAGAACTCTCATGCATGCTTGTGCTTGCTTGGGTTGCTGCATAGGAAATGAAGGCGGTTAATGAGTCTCTCCTTTTGTCAGGTGTTTGTTTGCTATACTTTGAAGTGTGATCAAATCTACCAATGACACAGAAATGGGAGGTTTGTAAGCATGCTGCACAGTGACCTCAAGGTAGTAAAGCACCAGAAACTACAGGCATTTGGGGAAAAATGGCAGTCCTGATGAATACAGAAATCCAAACTCTGGGAGAGAAAACAGTGGGCTTGGTTGCATAATGGGGTACAAAAGCAAGCGCCTATAAGCACTGTAGTAATATTTTGTTGAGATGATGATATTCACTTCACTTTAATCTCTTTTGTCTGGTCAATCCATGTACCTCTAAAGAGAATAGAAATCAGACAGTCCGTAGTCAAGTAGTTTCCACAATAGTTCCATTTGAAGGGGTGCATACACCACAACAAAGTTTAAGAATCAAGTTCTAGCTATCATCTCAACAAGAGCACAGCATGTGTGGTAGAATAAATTGATTGATACCTATATCTGAAATTAAATCGTACCACAAGTGTGCTACAAACAGTATGCTGTGATTTTCCTTTTGTGGACCAAAACAGTCAGGTCCCAAACCTACTAGAATAACTTTCTTCATGGAGAGTTTCCAGAACTTTGTAGAGTTGCTGCTGGATTTCAGGCTTAGCTGATTTCAGTTTTCACTGGGCTATATAACCCTTGCTTTTGCCAGAAGCTGGAAACAAGTGATGAAAATATATTTTCTTGTGTCACATTTTTTTGTCTTCACCAGAGCAGCACATACTGAAAAAAGTACACGAAGTCCTGACAGCTTTCCCTCCCAATGCATTTTCAGTTCTTTAGTCCATTTATGGGGTGCCTTCTAAACTGTCCTTGTCCTACCTAGTTCCGATTTTGTCAGATTCATTATACAGCCTCAATTTTACTATTTGTTTTCCCATCCTTTTTTTTTTTCTTGCTCATTTTATTTACTGCTTCCAGTTTAATTTTTTTTCCTGTGTCTCATCAATTTAAAGAGAAAATACAGGAGTTATATGTATCATTTTCTCAGCAGTCTAGATTTTATCAGGCCATTCCCTATTCTTATCAAGATAATTTTCATTTTTTCCAGGTTCTGGTTCTTCAAGCTGCTCTTTATTGAGAGGCTGATCTTAGAAGACTTGGAGATTTTGATGGTTTTTAGCTGCTGTAACATTCAGTTGTTTTTTAGTTGTATCTATAATCAGAATTTTTTAATGGGTGTTAAAGAATATTTCCTTGATGAATCATCAGACAAAATTAAATTAAAGTTTTTCAGAATAATTCACATCTGGATTCTAACCATCCTTAGAAATTTTTAGCATCAAACTTGAGTGTATGCTGTTACAAAATGTAAAATTCAACTAATTTCAGTCATAATGTGTTAACTCATACTATAAAAGAGCATATTCTCTTTGATATGCTGCTTCTCTTTTCTGACACTGATTCTTCCCTCTTTTCTTCCAAACACCTGGAAGTCCTCATAGCTACAAGGATGGATCTCTATTGATCCCATTTTAATCTTTCTTGATTCCTACACTGGGGTAGAGGGCAGTTTCAGCTTTGAGGTCAGCTACCACAGGGATATCATCAATAAAAGAACTGCAGGCGCATAACCTGCATGTTTCAGTGCACAAATCCAAGGCTCTTGGTTCTCAGTGCGCCTTTCAGAAATCCAGAATTCAATGTTTATAAGTCCTTTATATAAAATGATGGTTGAGGGAAAGGAGAGGAAGCTTTTGCCAGAAGACATTGCTTAAAAACGTACAGGAAAGTTCATCTAGATGTAATTGCTGAACACAAGGCAGGAGATGACAAACAAAGTGTTTAGGATATGGAGAGATAACAGATGAGTTCTGCCCTTGACATTAATTGCGTGTGTTATCTGAACCCCAGTTTGGCAGCAGCTTGGAGCACAGGCTCATCTGGGGAACAGCAGTCACTGAGGAGGCAGTCTTTCTCAGAAAACTGGTATTTGGACTTAAGTCTTTTCAAATGACATAAAAACTTAACCCTGGCTAACTATGATTTGGCCCACCAAAATCCTACATTACTTAGGCAGATGTATTTCTCTGTTTAGCCACCAAACTCTTACTGCCAAGATAGTTTCTGTATTACCTCAACTATTTTCTCCTCTTTTGCTTGGTCTTATTCCTGCTACATTACGTGTTTCCCTGCTGCATTCTCTAGCAGCTGACTGAACTGTGTCAATCAGAGGTTGAGGATCTTACATATGGGTACTGTTTTAAACATGAGAACAGTGTGCAAAACTGCAGCTCAAGAACAGGAATAGATTGAACTTCAGTTACTCAAATTTCTACGTGGAACTTAACAGTAACAAGCAAAATTAACACTGTGAGCAATTTTGTGTGTCATTCTCAATTCATCTTTGTTTGATTTGCTAACAAAAAAGAAACCCAACCCAACCCCAAACCCCCAATAGTTCCCATCCCATCTCAGTGGAAACAACAAAGTCTCCCCAAAAATTTAGTAGCCAATCTATTGTCATTCAGTTTGCTAATGATCAAATTCCATTTCTCAATCCTCCCATGGTCAATACAAGACCATGAGGTACAGAAGGAAACCTGCCACAACATTAAATGGAATTCAACACCCAATTTTTGCATAGCCCAGAATTTTGTTTTACATATTAATGGATAACTGCCAAACTGCAGGCAGCCAGCATCATTGACTCAATAACCTGCTGGAAAAATATCCCCCATGTGGATGACCATCTGCACCCACACAGCTCAGGCGTTAAATTATTTCATCACCGTCCCTGTCAAAATTTTAACTTCTCGACCTTCACAAAGAAATCCTGTGCCATCCCACCTAAAATCAGCCATCAATTTTTTTTTTTTTTGAAACTGCTACAGCTGAAGTACCATGATAGCTAAAAACATCACATTAGACTGACAAATTTTTCTGCTTGTCCAGTATTTGCACTCCAAGTACATAGAGGAAGAAGAGAAGGGAAATCATTCAGAAAGATAACTTGAGCTTCTTTGCTCCATCAAGGGAATGTTTGCAAATAAAGATTCCCACCTGCTGTTCTCCACACTAGCCATAGCTGATAGTGATGCCTATATAAAAAATATAAAAGTTAAAACCTAAGGCATCAATAGCATCACATTTGTTGGTTTGCATTCGTACATTACCATGACTTTCCCTAGCTCACCTGACTGTCTTTTCTGTAAAAACGTATCTTTTACTCACTCTTCTTGCTTTTTTTTTGTTCTTTTCCATTTTTTTTGAATATCTTCTCCAAAACAGAGATTTGGTTCATTGCCCAAGGTCAGACGAGCCTTTGCCTTGGGATTTACTTTTTACTCAACACTTTCTTCAAAGCAGCATATTCAAACCAGATCCAAATTTCACCTTCTGCACAGTTTTAAACTGTTGATCTTTCTACCACTATTCACAGCAAAATCTTTCACCATTTCACATCTTGGCTTTTTCAGTCCTCTCTTTTCTGATCTTAATGACTGCAAACATGTTCCTCAGCTGTAATATATTCAGTATGCTGCTATTCAGATTTTCTTGCTCGTTAATAACTACATCAATGTCACCTTTTTCATCCCTCCTCAGATTCTCTTTCACCTGCTTAACATATAAAGCCTTACATGAGCTTAAGGTTTGTCAAATGAGTTCCATCCTCCCTATTTTTTATAACTTCTATAAAGTTGGCCTCTGATTTTACTCTGCCAGCAACAGAAGCTTTCACAGACCAATCACCCTCTTCCTGAAACAACTGATGTCTTTCTCCTGCATAACTTTCTCACTTAGGTAACAAAGGACATGGGCAGATTATTAAAATCTTTCCCATTTCTTCTCTAGACCTAGTTCCAAATCTAACTTTGTAGCCCTGGGGCCTAATAAATCTGCTGCTCCTCACTGCTGAATTCTCCATCTTCCCTTCCATTCTGACTCACTTCAATGAAGGCCCTTATTCCTGCTTTCTTTATCCAGCTCTGGACTCCAATTAGGAGGATATCTCAGACGCCTGCTAACCCTGGCTTATCACAGTCACTCTTTTGTGGTTTATCTCATCTGCATATTTTGTTTATTTGGTGTCTTTTGAGGCATCACTCCCCTGGAACCTTTTATTTATGTATCTGCATTAGCACTTAGCAACAAGAGCACTAACGTTAAATTTTTTTATCATTGTAAAACAGGTGAAATAGATCAGCTGCTCTGTAGCAATCTTGGCTCCTATAGTCAATGAAGACCACCACCATGTCCAGAGGCATTTTTGTCACTGATATCAGATGGCTGAAATAAATAAGAAATTATCTTATTTCAAGATAGTTCACTTCTGTAATGATGGACCCATTGTTTTTGTTCTGATTAATTAAAACAGTAATAAGATTTTATTTTATTTCATCACCCTATATTTCCATCCACTTATAGCTATATAGGTTTTTGGGTTTTTTCATTTAAGGATTAAAATGTTCAATAACTGATCTCTATGCAATAGTGATTTCTTGACAAGAAGTGAAGGAAAAAAAACCCAAGCAAACCAAACCTGCCTTGTCACCATATTTATTAGATCTGTATCCAAAATAGAACGTCTTTCTCTGAAGTCACTGGTATCTATTTTTTGCATTAATAATTGGAATTATTTATAAAAATTTGAGCTTTTGGTACTTGTCCAGAATTCAGAAATTTGATCTTAATACTTGTAAGTTTCACTACAGAATGGCTAATCCTTTCTAGTGAGTGCTACATAACTAAGAAGTGCTTATAAGAGCTCTCACAGATAGAGGAAGGGGTAGAATTCAGTTCTCAACTTCAATTTTACAAGATAATAATTTTGGATGTGATGTTTATATGAAGGCTTACTCAGTTTGACTTGTTCAGCATTTGAAAATGCATCCAGAAGTGTACCTCTCAAACAGTATGTGAATGATATCAATATTGCTAGGCACTGTGCTCTTGCAAACAACAAAGTCTCCCAAGCTGACCTGAAATATCATGTAACATTGACCTAATCAACAAACTGGTTGGGTCAAATAGGACAAACTTATCCAGAGCTGTGACAAGCCTGAAGACTAGTAGAAACAAATATACAAGCTCTGTGATGGTATCCACTGCCCCCAAATTTACAGAAAAACACCTGCAAAAGCTCAGGCACTTGTATTGCATTCTGAAATCTTTGGAACTATCCAGCTGTGGAATCTGCTTGTGTATTTTAACCTTCTTGCAAATTGCCTATCATGCCTATGGCCACATATGACGTGCCATTATTATCAGTCTGAAGTTTTCTTTCCTTGGCCACCTAAAGCAGTCTATTGTTTCTATTCCCTGATTATATTAAGTTGCATACTTCTAATTCTTCCCCAAACAAATTTAGTTTCACGATTAAACTAATTTTGTTTCATGATTAAATGTATCTTGGCTGCGAGCCTGAAATTCACTTTCCATGAACACTTGAAAGAACAAAATTTAACTTGCATGAATTTTCATTAAAAGGCTGTGTGGAGAGATTGGAACATAAGCAAAAAGGAATTTTATGCAAACCTTTCAGAGATGATTGGGGGAAGCATTTCTATTTGCCCTGCTTGATTGTTAATATGTATTTCTCTCTCAGTGTGTTTCTCAAGATTTTTTGTAGTTGTTGCATTTATATTACTTAATACATAAACAATAGCTACAATAACAATGTGTGTAATGCATCAGCTACCATAGAGCATGAATTATATACATTATGTGCAAAAAAAATTTTTAAAATGTTTTGATTTACAAAGGCAAGCACTTACGTTAGGAAGCGGCAGATTTAAAGTGGTGGGAAGGAAACTTTATCCTACTTGTCTCTCTGAACATCCTTAGGGGTAGTTTTTAATTCTGTGTTCATATACAATCCTCCCTCCACAAATGCATTAACACCTGTGAACCAGGATCTCGGGTTTGTCAGTGATATATGTAGGAGTTTACAGAAGAGACATGTGATTCCATTGGTCATATAGATTTTGTGTAAATGTGCCATGTTCCAATTAATAATCTGTAAAGACTTTATTCTTTAAAAAAAACCTACAGATTGAGAGCTTTCCTTGTGCATTGCAGGATGTTTCAGGTGATAGATTCTACTCTCTCATTTGTCCTGTTTTGTTGCTCAGAACTATGGGATTGAGCACTGGTCACAAGAAAGGCTTGAAGACTCTGTTACATGAAGAGGATATGACATGTTTGTACAACAACATATTTTTGTCACAGATTATAAGTCAATTTATAGAAAAACAGTTATTATTACTCTGCTATACTAGTCAAATCTTGTAACAATTACTGACAGAATATAATATTATTATTAATTTTCCCTGTACAGCAGCAGACTGAGCAACACAAGGCTATCAACTTTTCAAGGGACAGAGCCACAGATTTCAATAGCCATCCACTATCTGAATCTGTCTTTTCAGGCAGATGATTACGTGACCCAGTACACTGACCAGCTTCATACAAAGGAAACTTTATGATCAAGGTATGTTGTTTACTCTAAAAATATCTGTGTGTTCCTGACTCTCACAGGAATCTTTCCTAAGGCTTAATAAAATTTTATAGCCAAAAGTTTTCAAAAAGATTGTTGCTGATTTTTGTGGGAAGGAATTGATTTTTGGTTTATAGCACATTCATGTGTTCACTTGGGGATCCAAAAATGGAAACATCCCTACATTACTTCTGAACAATATTAGCCTTATTTGATATTTCTGTATGCAAAATATAGCAAAAGTGACTTTCAATTATGATTGACACAATTATAATTCCTACATTGAAATAAGTCACAGCTTTTGAAGTAAAAAGGCAAATAGAGAATGCAGTTTTGCTCATCAATTTCTTTATTATGAACTGATCTTCTGGTTGAGATACACAGATTTTTTTAATTCAGTCCTCTGAAAAGATAAGATTCCATAGGAATGAAAAAAATTAGAGTATGAAATGCATAAATAAAAAACAGTTCAACACAAATAGAGCATACAAAATTTGGGTTATACAGTGAGATGAAAAGTTATTAAATGGATAATACACAAAGAAAAATAAATGCATGAAGATGGACTACGTAACAGCAGAAGTAGAGGATATTTAAGGTGTAATTAAGAAATAAGAAAATTAAGCTAATTAGAGAGACTGTGATTTAAGAAGGACTTTGTTCACCTACATGTAAGAGCATCTGCGCAAATCCATGTTCATGATCAGAAAAATGCTACCCAGACCATTCCTTTGCTACTGCCTCTCACACCCAAGAGCCACCATTCGACTTCCAAACAGCTTATTCACAACCAAACTTATCTAAGCAGCTTGCAGAACTTGTTAATAGATACTAAACTACTGATAATATTCTTGTATTATTCTCTTTGCAATGATTATCATAGAATGAGATGGTGCAGTTACTACAAAAGTTACTACTCTTTGGTGAAATGAAAGGGTTAAAACAGAAATGTTCAGGTCACAGTGATACTTCTTGTATTGACAATTTTTTTATCCATTCCTATATGCTACCCAAGCATAAACAAAACAGGAAATATACACCTGAGACGTCTACAAGGCCCCTAAGTACACTAACTGTATATATAAATAAATAAGTATAAAACATATGTATAAAATATAAATAATATGTATAGAATATAAATTATATATATAAAATATATAAATGTAAATTTTGTTTTAAATGTCAGGAAAAGATTGTGAGGGAAAGAGAAGTAGCAGGGTCTATGTTCAGAGCAGTAAAAGTTGACAACAAGCACCAGACATAGTTTTAAGAGCAACCAATACTGTTTTTAACCAGAAGGCTTAGAATGCATTTTGCCTACAAAACAAGCACCTTTTTGAGTGCCTGCTTCAGCACTGTCAACCTTTAAATGACATGAGCTTGTGCCTAGAAGTCTAATCTAAAGCCAATGAAGTAATGTGCGTTTTCCAGGTGTCTTAATCAGCTTAAAATCACAACTGTAAGTCACAGTAGAGTTCATAGTGTAACAGAAAAGGAAATTTTAAAATAACCCACTTGTTCCAGTAACACTTGTTTATCAATGGACCAACCCATAGTACAGAGAAGACAAATCCTATTAAACTTCGTGGGTGAGTGAAAGAGATCAGTTTATGTTTCTTCCCTGAATCCAAATTATTCTCAAGAAGAATCAGTGGCTGATAATGCCCTAACAACCTCTAGCACCAACAGATATGACCTCAGGTGTAGTGATAAGAATATATAATTCTGCATTCCCTGAACTCGTCTGTGTCTCCTGGAGAGTGCTGATGCTCTGGGATCTTGGTGCCACCCTGAACAATAGAAAGCTTAAAATTTAGAAGAGATTCAAAATATGCCAGGTCACAGAGTAATAACACAGCACTAATGGTAAATTAGGAGTTTAAGATGCATTTTGAATTACTGAGGAGGAAAACTTACAGGAAAGATACCGTTATTTCAAACCTTAACATGCATGACATGTTGGGAATAAAGATTACATACTTGATTTCTTAATTTGTTCATGTTATTACTTATTCTGAAACTACTTGACTGATTAGAAAAGTGAATAAATAAACTTTTGTTTTCTGTGGGAGAATAATTCTGTGGCTCTGGAGTCAACAGAAGAACTTCCAGTTGACTTCAGAAGAACATGAGCTATGGTCCTGCATGGAAGCATTTGGTACATGCCTGCGGATATCACAGGCCATTTTCACCTCCCAGCAGATGACAATTACATCAACTTCCCAACCAAGTACCTCATCATGATGCAGCAGACAGAAGAACAATTACCATTTCTCATTTAGAAATAATAACCCTTTAAGTTGTACATATTTAGGTTTTTTAATTAAAATCAATTACAGTTTAAATACATGTTCATTCTTTCTCTAGGGAAGGCAATCACAAATGTGATCTAGAGCCTAAATAGGAAACAGTGAGATGGAGAATGCCCCTTTTATTTTAAATGATGTCTCATATATAAATTATTTGCCCCCACAGAGCAATTAGAATAGCAGCTGAATATTTTTCTTTCCAGACCAAGGATGGCAGGAAGCAGACAAGGCAAAAATTTATTTCTGTTTTGTTAAGAGCATCCTTATTTAAATCCTGAAATGCTATTACATTTCAAAAAATACTTTTTTCTAATCTTAAAAAAACTAAAATGATCTCTTCAGAGTATATAAATCCTCTAAGGCAGAGAGAAGCTGTGGGAAGCCATTCCCTCATGAGTTGCAGGCAAACACTCAGAGATTTCTTGCATAGGGAATGCTGCAGCCCTCTGGTGCAATAATTGGATACAGGATGACACAGACACAGTGGCTGAAATCATGGCAGCTGCAGAAGGGCTGTGAAGATGATCTCTGCCTGCCCCTGGGCAGCTGGACTTTAGACATGTCCTGCAAGAGGCCTTGGTGTTCCAGCTGTGCTGTGTTAGCACAAACTGGCTTCTGGAATGCATACCCAGCCAGACTTTCCCCATGCTTGGTCCTAGACATGGGATGGAAAAGCCTTATAAAGACTGCTGAATTACCATTTTGCTGTTACTTTGGAACTTCAAGAATAAATGAATAAATGAATGAATGAGTGAAAGGCAGATAAATAAAAATAAACTGGGATAGAATATCTTTCAAATGTGAGTTTTCTAGTTTTCACTCTGTCGATGCTTCTTCTCAGCATTAGGTTAAATAAAACTGCCTGCAGAAAGAATTTAATGACCAGCAGGTCACCTTTCTTTTTTCACACCATAAGCCTGATCCAAAAGAGTTCCCCTTTATTTCAATCAGCCTTGGGAAAGATACCTGTTTGGCAACTTTTGGAGCCAGATTTGTAGCCCTTAATTCTCTCTGTCATCAATAAGTTTCATCTGCATGAACAAGTTTAAGAACATCAAGATCTGAGCCCTTATGCACCCACTCAGCTTTATGAACACAAACACACCCACAGGCCCAGATACTTAAAGTGGGCTATTAATTCTCCAGAGAGGCAAGTTTCTGTCATGGGATTTATGTCGCCCTCCCTAGTGAGGGCAGTATAATCTATGCAGCCCACTAGAAGCAAGTAAGCTCCCTTTAAGAGTATTTTCTCAATTCAGCATTGCCCTGCTGGTTCCTGCGTGTGACAGTTGTTCCTCCAACCTGCATTTCCAGTCTGCCCATCTGCAGATGACATTAGCTCCAAGGGATACAGCACTCCAAAGACAGATGAAAAATGCAATTCCTAGAGAAATTCCCAGAAGCTTACCTGGCTACTAAGCAAATGGAGTAGGAGTTCTCTAGCACCATGTACTGGAAGAATTTCTGTCTCGATAACTTGGGTTTTGACATAAGCCCTAGAAAAAGATGCATGCTGTCTCTGGATGGAAATCCTCTGTGATACCACCAGACATCTTACAAAAACATGTTGAATAACAACTAAATTCAGCTTAAGAGAAAAAGATTATTGGCATGATCATTTCCACAGACTTGATGAAAAAACGGCTATTTGCAGCTATTCAAGCTACTGTGTACAGCTTGGTTTTTACATGAGAAATCAAGATAATACTTTAAGGAGGCAATTACTGTAGCATTTCACATACAGTAACCTACATATAAAAAGCATTAGTATTATAGATTATGCCCAGCTCTGCTTTTACATGACAGTGATTATTTTCCCTGCACTTCTTATTCTAGAATACTATTACACCTTTTGGTTTATACTCTTGTACCCAAGTACACATCTTTGAGGGATTATAACAAGGAAAGTTTTGCTTAATAGTGTCTTATTCTCAGTAACAGTAGTTACACCTAATTAAGGGATCAGTGAGACCAACACTTTGTTTTTGCAGTTAAATAAAAATTAGGTTCTGCAGACAGTGCAAATAAATTTAAATTACTGTAACCTGAGGTACGTATTACAACCAATAGCAAAAAAAAAAAAAACCAACCAACCAACCAAAAAAAAAAAAAAAATACACCCCACAAGCAAAAGCATATTAAATAGAAATTTTATTTAAATTTTATTTACACAGTATTTTACTGCATATAAAGAAAAGGATAAGGGAAAAAATACAAAGACACTGCTAAGCACAGGGAATATTTTCCACCATTTTATCAATCCTGAGATTCTTGAAGTTAAACTTCCTGTCCAGATTGGGTGGGTCTCTAAGCTGGAGGGAAGCTGGAATGGAGACAGCTCTGGTGATTCACATGTTTTGGACCAGGGATATTTCAAGTGTTTTGATGTAACTTCTCGAGGTCACAGGTTCATTTACTGTACAATTCCTGACTGTAAGCTCCTCCACAGAAGTCGGACATGCAGACTAATCACCATTATCAACAAACACTAATGGTAAATAATTATTTCATCCCACATGAAGCAAACACTGATAAGAGACATTCATTTATAATAGTGGTCTGGCTAGATGCTCCAGGTCAGCTGGCAGGTAAATTATTATAAATTCCAAAGGGGAATTAGAAATTCTTCCATTCCATTTAACCTATAAGGGTGCTAATTGGAGTTATTAATATTACTTGCTTTTCAACTCTGTTGACCATTGCAGTCCCAAACCTAGTTGCCAAGAGAGGATATTATTAATACTTGGAAAGCTTTCTATTGGAATCAGTAGTAAGACAAAAACAGCATTAGAAACCAAAATAACACAGAAAAGGGAAGAGTTTCAAAAACTCAAAACTTCTGAAACACAATACACTTTTTCTGACAAGACATACAGTTAGCTATAGATTTCTCTTTCAAGTATTGTGCAGATTGACAAATTAAAATTCAAACCAGAACTCAACAGTTCAGGAACATCAGGAGAAGCCAGAAATAACATTTAGGAGCTAGAATGTCTTTAATAGATGTATGCCGTATCTTAAATATAAAACCAAAAAAAATTTACAAATTGTTTAAATAGCTTGATATGGTTTGAACTTTAGCCACCAAAAATGTTGACTCATTTCCACCCATCCTAATGGAAAAACAATAAAGTGAAAAAGCTTCTCTATATTCAAAAGAAACTCTGAATATTCAGTTACCATCTGCATAGCTAATTGAATGGACCATCCCCATTTTCTTCACAAAGCACATAGGTGTTTTAGAGTTGTTGTTCCCAAAGCAAAATCTAGAAACTACAGCTGACTGATGTGACTATGGTTAAATAGGCTTTGACTAGTGGCAGCACCATTCTAGAAAGTGCAGCTTGCTCTTGTATGAGTTTAGGTGTTGATAGGGGTGCACAGAAGTCCCCAAAGGACATGTTCAACAAGCACAAAAATGTAAGTCCACTATCTGGGAGTTTATGGAAGTATTAGGAACCCAGTAGGTCAGAAAAAGACTAAATCCAGTACATGCTGTGGTTGCAACAATTACTTCTTTATATGTTTTATGTTGCATCAGCATTTTTAATTAATTTTCCTATTTTTATGCAGGCTTCTTACACATTTTATGGGGTGTTCTGTGGTGTTGGGTTTTTTTTTCCCCTAGGATTTAATACACAAAAGTTAGATCAAAAATGAATGAGTTGTTTTTGCTTCGTACCTTTTATTATTTTTATGTAATCCTGTTTGTGAACACTCTGATTTCTGAATAATACAAGTTCACAAAATAGCAACTTATTGTACTGAAATGGGATACTCTTGATCTGAAACAAGAATATTAATCCTCAGCCCTGCATCAAACAATGACAAGTTTGCAACAGATTTACTTCTCTCAGCTCCATTATGAGAGTAACAAACGTGCTTTTGCTCATTAACTTGAATAATATATCAAACAGAAGGCCTTTAATTGTTTATTTTGCTAGCTGGAAAAGAGGCTGTGAAATTATGGGGAAAAAAATGCAAGAAGCAATTTCAGCTCCCTTTTCTCTTTGCTGTTTCTTTCCTCTGTTTTATTATTTTGCCTAGACCAACTCTTTCTCCCCCAAAATTTTAGAGGAATATGTCTCAGTCCTCTCTCCTCAGTACTACCTAGACATTTAGGAGCACAAGGGACAAAACCCAGCTACTATAGTAACATCTATTTAAAGCTTGATTGTTGTGCCTTCTTTCACAAGCAGTAAAAGAAACAAACAATCTCATTACATTGATACAACAACTTAGAGAAGTGCAAAAATAGACAAAGGGGACAGAACTCCTCACCTACTCAGGACTCTCAAAGCAAACCAAATAGGGATCTAAAAACCTTCCCACAATGGTAGATGGGAAAAATTAGCACCTCATCTCATAGCAGAAACAAAAAGAACAGCTGTAAAAAAAATGTTTGTTTCTTCCTTCTAGTTACAACAGTGGCAACAGTTCCAGTCCTAAGGGATATTTCCCAAGCCATAGACAGAATCTTCAATTGAGGCTATAACAGAACTTTTATTTTTTGACTTACATTTCCACTCTCAACCCCTAGCTAACAGTGCTGTATTTTACTCTGAGTCTCAACTTTTTGTGCATTTTGTTTCCAATTTGATTAACAAACGGACATCAAAAAAAGGAAAGATTTCAAAAGGATTACAAAATCCACTTTCAGTGCCTTACAAAGTGGTATCTGAATTACTCTCAGTCAGGCAGCAATGGGCATGAAATATTTTCAGGACGTAGTACAGCTAATATTCCTAAACTAGTCTCAAGAGAGGTAAACCCCAGAGGTCAAATTCTTCTGTAAGATAAAAGTGCAAAACTCTCACTGAAACATATGTGCAAATCCCGTATATAAATCTGTCCAAGGACAGAATCTGAAGAATTTCCAAGATGAAACTCTTGGCATAAGCACAAGAAAACTGGTTCTTTAAATGGAGATCCACATCTTTTAGCACATCTTTTTTCTTTCCTCTGAAGTAATACTCAGCATTAATGGAGAGAACAAAATAAGTAAAATAGAAATGCTATAGGTTTCAATATCTGTGTAACAGCAGAGGGGTGGAGATACTTTGCATCAAATCAAAAATATTAAAATAAAATTTTTGAAAAGGAGGGTTGAAAAGGCATTTACCAGATCCATTTATTTTAACCTGACAAACCAAGCCTTGTTTCTCAGCTCTTTCTCTTCTCATAGAGACCATTGATGCTGAGTAAGAACACCTGATAAAATGCCCTGGAGAAGCTTTACAACTCAACTGGCACTTACACAGCAGATAAGTCTCACTGATATCAGAGTAATCTTTCCACAAGGATGAACAGCTCTTGAACAATTTCTCCAGGGAACAGTATTAGACACAAACAGACTTTCTCCATCACCAGACATGATATTTAGTTCATATGTAACATACCTTGTGTAATGATACACAGTAGCTAATACACTGATTTTTTAAAATATGCTTTAATGTCAGCAAATAATATAAACTGATCATTTCTAATGGTTAAAAAACATATGATGGAATGTGTTTTTGGAATGTAGGCTGCAGATGCTCACCTCATCATCGCAGTCAAACAGCTGAAACACTTTGATCTTGTTTACAGAAGTTCTACGTGACTGGAATACCATTTTTTTATTTCCACCTTTTTCATTACTTAGTTTGTAACTGCACCAGAGAGCAATTCCTCCTGCTGTATTACCCAACACAATGCAAAGTCTTGGTTTTTACTTACCTAAATCTCTGTAAAAATTAAATTTTAAAGGTTTTAGACAAAAATCAGTTTGTGCAGTTCCCTGGGTACTTGTTCACAGTGTTTATTGACCTTCACTCACTCCACAGGCTCCTAAACTTGGGTATTTGGTCTGAACTAGTCATCCCTGCTTCCTCCGTAACCAGTGACAGACAGTCCAGCAACTACAGAGAGTGGTTTGTTCTGTATAAATGTCTGCTTGGAATAGGATGAATCATTAGATCATTGTGTTGACATGAACTTAGACTAAATGCCTAACTATTGAATTGATATAGTCACATTGAATTAATCCTTTTCTCAGTGCTCAGCTCCTTGCACTATATTAGCAAAAGCAAGCAAATGCACACTATATACAGGGCAATTTCTTCCTGTGTTCATGAGCAGTAATTAGTTTCAATTCTTCACTGTATCTGTATGAAAAGAGGAAAAATTACCATCCTTTTACAGGTGAAAAATCTCAGGCAAAAATAGTCAAAATGATCCAATAAGTTCACTTGAGAGATTTAGATCCAACTTTTCTTTTTTCTTGGTTCCTTCTTTTTGTTGTTGTTTTTGTTTGTCTGTTTGGAAGGTTGTTTGGTTTTGGTTTTTCCCCTCAGTGTTCAAAACGGTCTAAGGTGAGAGCAGCCAGCTTTTCTTTGGCTTCCAGAAGGAACAATTCCACACTTCCACAAATCTGGCTTCAGAGTCCTTTGCAGGTATCCACAGAGTATGAGAAAACCAGGATTTTTGCTCAGCTGGAATGATTACATGCCAGTCTTTGTCTAAGTCTCTGGTAGAGGCAGAGACATTCTCATTCTCTGCTTGCAGGGCTGTGCCTGTTCTCCTCCACATCCCCCTGCCCTATTCGCTGCAATTCATGAGGCACAGATGCTACAGGCAACAGGCACACAAACCTGGTTCACCCTCAGAGGAGACACCTTCGGAAGTCAGCAAGGTCTGAGTCACACTGTCCTGTTCTGTCTTGCCTCTTCTGTGTCTGTCATTAAAGTCTGCAGAGTAATAGTTACAGAGAATAGACAAAAGTAGGAGCATGTGCATGTGTTTAAACTCAGGAGTTTCAAGCACCTCTATTTTAGACTTTACAATCTCAGTACTCTTTTCACACAGATTTTAAATTTTTTAAAGTGAAACATCTGCTGTGTTAATCTATATTGGCATTAATACTGAGGCCACAAGTAGGATTTGTACTTTTGGAATCACAGCATATACCACTCGAACTGAGCTAACAACAGAAGTGCCAATGATAGCAGACTGAATATATTGATTAACCATTAATAAATTGATATGATGCACAGTTTAACCAGTGGGTTTCAAGCCTGTTCACTGACCATAGGAAAGGTAGAGGTTAGCAAATCTGGTTTCCATGACAGGTTCTGGATAGGGAATATTCTAAAATTGCTTTTTTCTATTTATTTCCCCCAGAATCCTGTCTCTACTCTTTCCATCTGCTGAGATGTCTGCCTTCTGCCTGCATATCCTCATCTGTAGTCTCCACTTCTGCTCATACCAAGGTCTCCAGTGTCCCTCTTTATCTTTCCTCCTCCTCTTCCCCAGTCTTGCACTGCAGATGGGGGAGTTTTCGGAGTGATGGAGTTTGTCTTCCCAAGTCACTGTTAAGTGTGGTGACGTCCTGCTTTCCTGGAGTAGGCTGAGCACCTGCCTGCCATGGGAAGTCGTGAATCAGTTGTCTTGCTTTGCTTGCATGTGCTACTTTTGCTTTCCCTATTAAATCATCTTTATCTTGACCCACAAGTTTTCTACCTTTTACCCTTCCAACTCTCTCCCTGATCCCAGTGGTGGGGGAGTGAGTGTGTGGCTATCTGAGGCTTGGTTGGTGTCTGTGGCTGAACCACAACAGGTATATCATATTTCTGACTTCTTTAAAACATGACAGAATTCTATAGTTGTATCTGATTTGATACACCTGAGGCTTCAAAATCTTCTTAAAAAGCAGAATACAGATGAAAATTAAAAGTAGAATGATGTGAAAATTAAAAGATAGCCAACGTTTTTGTGTGATACAGTTAACTCATAGTGAATCCAACAATTAAATATTTGACTGCCAGTCAGCAAATAAGTACTACCAACTAGTCTTCAACAGACTATTTGAGTGTTTTAGAGTCTGAGATGAGTTGAGTCAAGGCCTGCCAACCTGACATTAACTGTTTACCTATTAGGAAGCTGGCAATTGACTTTTCAAATGACAATGAAACAGAAATGAGAAAGTAAATAATGCAGAGGGAATGGTTAGAAATAACAGTTTCCACATAATACAAGTTGCTAATGTTCTGACACTCCAGAAAAATATGAGAAGCTACCTGAAAGTCAGTGAACTCTCACCAATGTAAAACTGGTAGGAAACCCCAAACAGGACCATCAGCTGTAGAAATTTCTAGAACAAAGAAAAGGAAAAGAAATATGACAAATCAGAGAATGAAAAGGCTTCAGAAAAAAGTTTGAAAGTCAATAGTGTAGCCTATTGTTTAACTTACCTCTGTTTTGAAGAGAGAAAAGACAGCAAATATGACACCATTTAAAAAAAAATTATCCCAGACACCACAGAGCAGTAAGTTTGATTGTCCAAGTGGGAAAATTGGTAGAAACAGAATCAGTGGTTGAAGGGATAAATAAAATACATAATATTTCATAAAGGAGTCATAATTCCCAAAACTGTTGAAAAAGTCAATGAATAGGGAGATAAGACAACTTTGTTGGTAGAAAACACCTGGGGTTTTCTAAAGGTCTTTCACAAAATGCTTTTTAATAAACTAAATTGGTCTGGATTAAAAGACAAGGCCCTCTCATTGGTAAATAATAGTTGTAGGAGAGTAAACAAAGAGTAGAAATAAGTGCTGGGTCTCAGAATTTCATCAGGTGAACCAGTCAAAAGCTTACCAATGATGAACATGGACCTGTTCTGAGATACGTATTATTAAATATACATAAGTGAGGTTAAAGACAGTAGAATGAAGGAGAAAGGAGGAAAAATCAAATTCAGTGAAGACACAGACACAGAATAGAAAAATCTGGAATGGCAAATTCATTATAATGACTAATTGAGTTCTAAAATGTCAGGTGAAATTAGGTCTTAATAAGCACAGTTATGCATATGAGAAGAATATATCTAACTACAAACAAGGAGAGAATTTACACTTGTTCTTAGGTAATTACTAGAAACATCTAAAGTCAGGCTCTCAAAAAATAGATCCTGAAGTTACTGTGCATATTTGTGCATATGCTGTGCTCAATGAATATCAGTAATATTGAGAACGAAACTGAGAACAACACTCATCATGTCATTATGACACTTTGTAAACACATGCCAAACCCACATGCTGGATGCTGTGTGCAGTATCCAAAAGAGCAAACCAGAAAAACTAGACAATTGCAAAGATGATCAGAGGTATACCTTTTTTCCTATCTGGGAAAGAGTACAGAGCAGACTTTTCAGCTTCCAAAAGACATAACTTTGTCTGCACAGTCATTAAGAGGATGGATATTGTGAATAAAAAATATTCATCCACTGTATCTCGTTACAGAAGAACAAAGGGGTTTTTAGAGAAACTATCAGGCAGAAAAAGGATTTTTTTTAATATATAAAATGCACATTTCAGCTGTAGAACTCATTCTCACAGTAAATAAAAAACTGAATGAGCTCAAAAATTATAGCCAAGGATAACTGCACATTTGGCCATGATAAATGGTGGTCTCTATGGCATATCTGTCTGATTCCCAAAAGCTGGGCTGGCAGTTGGAATCATTGGGTCCCTTCTTTTTCCCCTACAATCCACTTACATTCCCACTGTCAGAAGCAATTCTAACAATACAGCCCATACAGCCTGTAGAGAGAGGTGCTGCTGGCCCAGTGCAGGTGATCCACAGGGAAGGCTAGTAAAAGGCAAACAGTGCTTCCCTTCCCTCTGTGCTGCTTTCCAATAGCCCGTCACAGTCTTTCTACTTTAGAGGACTTTTTTTTGCACAATCTCCACTTTTCTATTACCATTCCCTCTTAAAGTTATTAAAAACGAAATTTATTGTGATATCAAGGCGATTCAGTGTTAAGCCATGAGAACAATTCTGAGCCTTCTTGCTGTCTATGAATGCCCTGTACTGCACAGGCTCTCTGTTAGATCCTAGGGAATTCTTTAAGTTGTCAAATTGTTAATATAAATGGCCTGTGACAGCTGGACAGAAGAAATAAATCACATGCAAATACAGCACATGTTTACACATATATTCATAGTATTTACCTGTCTTTAATTACAGACTTGAAAATATTCATTATTTCCTGCAAAATAATTATTTTCAAAAATGTGTACTGTTACACGACAAAGGAATCAGAACAAAGAGATGAAAATAAACTATAGGCCTACAGCAAGAAGAAAGCAGGGGAAAACAAAACAAAACAGAAGGGGAACAAAGATTAACTCCAGCCAAAAGAAAAGAAAAAGAAAGGAAAAAATTTACAAAGGGTAAGAAAATAAAGCAAATAAATTACAAACAGAGAAATAAAAAAGCAGAAAAGTGAGTTATGAGTATTTGTCAGTTTTTTGTTCTACTTTTATGAGAATGGAAATGTAATAATTTGAAAGATAAAATGGTTTGGAATTTCTTTTTTTTTGTAATTTAGGTATTATTTTTCTGATTTCTTTCTTAGAGCCACAGGAAACTTGTGGAAATCAGAAAAACACAACAGTTTGTATAGGAAGTGACATTTAAAGGTCATGCAGTCCAACTCCCCTGCAAAAAGCAGGGACATCTTCGACTAAATCAGATTGCTCAGAGCCCCATCCAACCCGGACTTGAATGTTTCAGGTATGGAGCATCTATCAAATAGCAACTCTCTGGAACAACATACAGAAGTTTTCTCTAGCCCAAACACAGCGAGTTTTGCCTCACTTACCCCACCCACCCTCACATGTCGACTTCTCTCATCGGGAAGGAAGATTTTCTGTTACCTTCAAGGAATGTGCTAGAGCCTACTTTTTCACCATGGTGCAAAAATAAATAACATGGAGCACTATTCAGGTTCACTTCCCAAATTATCCAGGACCAGAGACAGTCCGGTGAAGGTGCAGCCTGAGACCCAGAGCTTGGAACCACTTGTCACTTTATGACAATCCAATTTCTTCACACATTGTTTCCAAATGTAAAATGGAACAGACTAGGTGAGAAGTCTGTGCATGTCAGAGAATACTTAGGGTGTATAGAAATGATGTCTTAGGCTGGGTGAGAAGTATATTCCTTTTGATTGTTGTCTCTTTCTTTTTAATGTTCTCAGAAAACGGCTGTATCTTTCAGAGTCTCTCAAGGATTTTTAGATAAAAAGAGAGGTTTTATCTTTGCATGTCTATAAGCAGTGAAAAACTCCAGAGACTGAAACCTACAGGCAATTCAAATAAACTAAATCCGATCAAGGTAATATCAATGCCAGAATTAGAAGAAAACCCAGAGAGAATATCAATAACAACATTAAAACAGCAGGTTTCAACTGGAATCAATAGGCAGTATAAACAGAAAAAATTAAGTCACAAAGTGATAGTAGATAAAAGCTCCCCACTCATTAAAATTCTGTTTGTCTTTGTGTCTTTTTATCAATGTACCTATATATCTATGCAAGTGTATCAAAGTTTATAATGTAAAAGAATGATGAAATAATCTAATTAATTTCCGGTGTCATTTCACATATTTCTTTCAAGTTAAAACTGCAATATTAATAATGGTTTGCAATTTAATAAAATATCTCTATGTCCTATTAACTTCTATATCTGCTTGTTATAAAGCCCTTTTTTATCAAATAGCTAAACTTCAAAAGATTTCTGCTTTGATCTGAAATGAAAAAATGAGGTTCATTCCATTTGTACAGAATAACCTCACTAAATCTTACAGAAAGACAGTTGTCTGTTACTGCCTTTCTGTTTCAAAATACATTGCAACTTGGGCGGGCAAGCAAGAGGAAAAAGTCTGGGAGAGAAGACTGAGCTTTATGAAGGCACATTATAATGGGGCTGGGGCTGTGTCAAAATTTATGATGGTTGCAGCAAATGAGATATTCTTCCTACTTGAAAAACAATAAAAGTTTCAGGAATGAAATGTGTAGGTGTTTAAAGGTGGGTTTAATGCTCTGGAGGTTAGCTTTCATGGTTTATTTTTACTTTCAGAACTGAGATTTTAACAATACGTTAATCACTTGTGATTTTCCGATAGCTTTTTCTTCCCCACAGGATTAAAAAGATACTTGATAGGTATTGTAAGGGGGAAATGTCCTAAATTTAAGCTGTTTATGGAATTTATATTCCAAGTCAGCATTTCAGAAGATAGCAGTCCAGATATCCAGAGGGCAAATTAACAATCTTTGCATGACCAAAACACCCACTGATATTAATCAAATTTTGATCCAAAGGATCCAAAAGGAAATCAGGACTGGGTCTAAATTAAACCATGTCTGAAGCTCACATGATTCCAGGACGACAAAGAAAAAATGCCATATTATATATATTGCTCAGCCTAGAGCCTTTGTAGAAGGAACATGAGTTCCTCCATGAACCACAGTAAACGTTACGACTTCAATCAGAACACCTTTCTGTCAGAACACCCTTTTTAGTGGGTCCTTTAAACATCATTGGTGAGTGAATTGGAAGTTCAGGAAAGGGCAAGTAAATCTGATCATAGCTATTTTGTAATATGGCAGGCAGTGTGAAAAGGGTTGGTGAGGACTAGAGTAAAAGTGTTTCTTGCCACCTTATCATCCAGTAATGGTCCTTGTGCTTGAGCTGGAGCTTACAGGTATCCTTCACTGACAAAGGGCAGAAGGGATCTCTGCTACCCAGCTCAGGTCTGCAGCTGTGTCAGTAATGGCAATTTATCCACTAGTACCAATCTGCAGCTCCTCCCTGTAGCTTCTATCCCCCTTATTTACAACCACATGACCTCAGATCACCCTACTTTCATATAATTAATCCATACTCTTAATAGCTATACTCCCCTCCAAGGAACTTCCCTGCAACATCACTTTCTACTCTTTCACTGCCCCATGACTACCCCTGCTTACACCACCAGCCCAGATGCACATGGAGTCATTTATTTGAAGTGCTGGCTGCCTCTCAAGCCCCTTTGTGCTTCCAAAGTGCCTGCTATACCAGATTTTCTAACTGAAAAAGTGGCTGAGTGCAATTTTCCCTGAAGAATGTGTACAGGATTGGTTTTGAAGGAATTTGTCAATGATGGAGACAATGATGGCTGCTATATAAGAATCTAGAAACTTTTCATTCCAGTTTTCATGAGCTTTCTATACCTCATGCTCTGTTCAGTAGCAACAGTGAACAAGAACAGTGACATAGACCAACCCTCCATATCACCCCCTGTTAGCAATTCTTAGAAATTGCTTGTCACAAGGGGGCTGGAATATAGAATTGAGTTTATGGCTGATTTAAACTTCTGGTTTTGTAGTTAACAGTGGTTTAAAGTTAATAGATATCAATTTATTAATTAATTGTCCAGAGGAAGTTTTATAACTGATGTTGTTTTCCCTGGAAATAGTGTATTGTGTAAAAGACAAAAGATCAGCTACACAAATGTGATGCTGTTATCAGTTTGTCTACTTGTTTTATCTCATATGAGAATAAGCATTAACATTCTGAGTCAGATGTTCTCATTAACGTGATTCCAATCACGAAACTGAAAATACACAAGCTATCAACACTTCTGAAACTCTCTTTGTTCATATCACAAACCTGTTCTTAGGAGTGCCAGCCCCACAAAACTTGTGAATGTTCTTCCTAAGAGTCTTACTTGCCTAAGAACAGGAAAGGAGCTGCAAAAACACCTGGGCTACCTAGGGCAGATTTTGAGTACATCCCCCAAAGTCAAGATCTTCAGAACCTCTGCTACCTCCATGATAACCTAAGTCTACCCAAAGGTCCCATAATGTCTAAATATCTATTCGCTTCATTTGGAAGATCCAGGTTAATAAGTACTTTTGGAAAATGCCCTCTGGATCAATCCCTACACAAAACAAGATGCAGGGAACTAACACCTCTTTTGCACAAAGAATAGTTTCATTTGAAGCCATACAGTCATGTAAGAGGAAAAAAAAGCTACCAAAAAATATGCCACCTTGGATTTGATATCAGGAGAACTTTATCACCTTGAGAACAGTGAGGCTGTGGAGCAGGTTACCCAGAAAGATTGTGCAGTCTCCATCTTAGAAAGTTTTCAAGACCCAACTGGATAAAGCCCTATGCATTCCTATTTGATCATATAATTGAACATGCTTTGAACTGGAAGTTGGACTGGGAACTTCCTGAGATCTTCCATAGCCTATGTTATCCTGCATTTGATACATTAAATGCATTGTTTCTTACTAATTGCTTGGTGTCAATTCTTACAGGACTCTCAAATGTGCTTTGGATCAGGAAGCAGGAATGCAGCAGGGGACAAGTTTGGGGCCTGCTGTCCCTTTGAGAATTCATTTGACTCTGAAAATCATCATCTGAATATCGGCAACAGAATTTCTCTGTGGTGTAATCTCTCCATGTAGTCCTTCTGCTTGGACTACACTAACATGAAGTGCCCTACTGACCATTACTGGATGCCTTCTAACCACAGTCAGCCATGGTTAAAAAGTTTCTGATTGTTTCCCACAAAATAAAGCAAATTTTTGATCTTTTCTCTTGGTTCAGATATTTCACTCCACGTGAAATGCTTACTCAGCTGCTAAATAAAGTACTTTTCTGTGTGAGTAAACATAGCAGAATCTGACTCAGAGCAAATTATTTATTAAATACACTTAGCCCTACTTTCTGTTCACAAATCATTCCTTGAAACAAATGTACAGCATTAAGCCAGAGCTATTACCTCTTTTCTGGTGACATTTGAGTTCATGTTGTCTCCCCAGTTGGTTAATGATAAATGAACACCCCTGAAAGCTGGTGCTGCATGCAAGCCTCCTCATCTTGGGGCATTTCAAGGAAAATTTGGCCTTAACCTGGTTCCTTACCAGTGCTATTATTACCATCTGCAACTATTTGTAGTAGAGAGCAGATTATCTTTGTTTGCTAAAGAACAACCACATGGGAAGAAGACTCTTGCCAGGCTCTGCAAATGAAAATAGGGAACCCAGACAGTGGGCCAGAGAGGTGGATTTTGAGGAGAATGTGCTTCCATTTTCCTCCATAATTCCTTGGTGAAAACACAGGATTCAAGAGTAGCCAGCACAATTCAATATCACAAGTTCACTTGAGGACTCATTAAAATATAATTCCTTGGTTTGTGAAACAAAGAGACCCCCCAGCAGCATAATGCTTAATTTTCTTTTGTCAGGGTCCTGAAATCAAGTGTTTGATAGAAAAATACAAGAACTGTTGGAAATGCATTCCTGGGATTGTAATAGGTAAGTGAAATATAAATAAGTCATTTATTGTCGATCACGTGGTACAGTTCCACCATCCTAAATACAATATTTAAAATTTCATATTAATCTAATCTCTATGCTCATACCTTATTATTTCTAAGATACCAACAATACAAAAAAAATCACCATCTATACCATGAAGTTTTTCTGTGGGAATGACAGAAACAGTGAAGGCAAATCACACTGGAAAAACAGGGAAAAATTGTCATATTTATATTTTAATATATTTTAATACCTCATTTCTTATTGATGTAATGGAACTAAACAACAAACTCTCTGCAAAGAAATTGCTCACCTCCTGACACTTTCATTAGTTCCAATCATATAAAAGGAAAATAAAATAAATTAGGTTTTTATGTGCCCTTAGTATCAGGCAATGTTGCCATTATTTAAACAGAAGATGTATTGAAAGTCATAACTATGGGTCTTGTGAGATTACCTTGTACACCACAGCTCAGCAGCATATCCCGGTACAACCAGTCCTGTATTAAGCAATCCTGTGAGCCACAGAAATTGTACTTCCTTCTTGCCTTACTGCAGAGGAATTAGACTACTACCAATGTCTCCATCTTACTCCAGGAATGGCTCCGCTTTAGCTGTGAAGCCCTAAAGATATATAATTGAAATTTTTTGTGGGAGCATGCTAGGTAAATAAATAATGGGTTCAGATCTCCACTTACAGTTTCTTGAAGAACTGCAGAACAGCTCAGGATCATTGCCTATATACAATCAATGTCACATTGTCAGTGGCATCAGATGGCACTGTGTAGCTGTAGACTCACCTTTCTCTTTAAACAGAATGACCACACACTGGTCCTAAAACATTATAATTCTGTGGGAAAATTACAAAAACACTTTACCGCCCAGCACCTCTTATGGTTGGATATAGAGTTGAAGTCCTGGTTTTGGACAGGACCCGTTGAATACTTTGGAAATGGTGAAATTTAAATTCTAAGAACAGAGATGACTTTTTCGTCTAGCCTGCCTTTTTGGACTGTTCTCAAAGGATGGGAACATGGGAACATGCTAAATGTAGCATCAGAACTTGGCCAGAAATATATGGGATCCTAGGTCAACTTGTGCACAACATTGCTTTTGCATGTAACTAGTCATAAGGACATGATGGCTAGCCAACATCCATTATGAGCTGCCTTTTACAGAGAACTGGAATTCACTGGTGGTGTTTTGCATTGCATGAGATTGCCTGCAGGTACTGTGGAGCCAACCTCAGGCCAAATTATAAACATTGTTATAAACTGTGTTTTTTCTGTTGTCTTGCAGTGCTCTCCTTTTTGTTTGTAAACCACATGAAGAAAATCTTTGGCTTCCCATGATGCCAGATCACTTCATATCAAAATAGATTAATGCTAGCCAGAGCAGTACATGTTTATACTACAGTTTTCTCTGAGGCAATAGCTTTCCTCTAATTACAACATAAGGACATCTCCACAATCAGAGCCAAGGGTTACAGTATGGTGACCATCCCTGTTAAGCTATCTGAGAGATGACTAATAACACCAGTGAGATGAAAAGCAAGGCACAATGCTCTGGGAGTTAATCTTAAAAGAATTTTTTTTAAAATCACTATTATCTTCCAGGCAGTTGGTGTTTTGAGTGTTTTGTAACAATGAGAAGATCCAGGGATCAACAACCTTTGCCAAGCACTAAGACTGACTCACAAGGCAGTTTTGTACTGGTATCTTTCCACAGTTTTCAGTGGAGTTCTCAATACATGTCTATAGGGTCATGCTAAAAATCTATGAGAAGGAGTAAGGTTGACAATTTATTTCCAATTACCGTAATAACTACAATAAGAACATTATTTGTTGACTTAACATAGAATCTAAGGAAATAAATATTAATTTATACAATCAAACAGTTTTATATCTATTACTTGTGTTCACTTTTGAGCAAGCTGAAAGCAAAATAAAGCAATTAAACTTCTAGAGACTATCATGATTTAAATGCCCTGGAATTTTAGCTCACAATTCCTATTTTCTTACTAACCATTGTTATAAAAGAAACAATCCATGCTAGAATTTATTGCTGTAATTTATATTAGGCAAGGATTTGTGATCCTTGAAATTCCCTGCTGTCTGATTTACAATACTCTTTTTCACTGTATCGTCCTTAATTTTATGTAACCAACATTTGAAAAGTTTCCTGTTATGGCTGCTGCTGCACTGAACTGAGGTTATTTATCTAGTCAGAATGTTTGCTCTTATCACAGTATGTTTTATATATGTGAAGAGTCCCAAGACTGTATAACTATTTTTTTGCTTGCCTGCTCTTTTGATCAAGTCTCTGAGACATTATTGAGCTTTAGCAATCAATAGAATTTCAGGTGTCCAACAACCACTTAGCGATTTGTGAATATTGAGTGTTGATGTATACATCCCAGATGCCAAGCAGCCAGCATGTTTATCTAATTCTTTATTTGATTTCAAAGACAGCTGTTGAAACCTTTCATATACACAATTATCTTCTTTCATTTGAGCATGGCTGTATCTATGCAAATATCTCAATTTGTGTGGTTTTAATAACTGGACTATTCTTTTGTTTTCTACTTGTTCCAGATAGGGTAGATTTTAAAGAGTAGTTCTCCTTGCTGAGGGTTTCTCTTAAATTTAAGGTGCTTTTTTATGTTTTGCTATTTTGAATCCTCCTCGTTCTTCAAGCATAACGTGTATTACGTGATGTGAGGATAAACTGCTTCAATAAATCCCATTATTCTGAAGAACAATAAAAATAACAAGTTGGTGACACTGAAACAGTGATAAATAACATTTCTTATTTCCTTCTGCTTTGAGAATCTCATTCTTGCTCTTCTGAATCAACTCTAACTCCCAGAGCTGTCAGACTAGGAGAGCACTACCTGTGTTGTTTTTGTCAAAGAAAATTATGTTATTGAACACTGTAATTTGTTAAATTCCAAATCTTGTTTAGACAATTAGTTCAACCTGTGTTATCTCTGAACATGTAACTGAAAAAATAAATGAACGGTGCATACAAAACACACCCATGGCTCCCAAAACAAAGAGGACCTTATTCAGGGAGATGTTATTTGAAGATAAGAACAACACTCTGGCATCGTGCCTCTCCCCATAATGCCATGAAACCAATCTTCTGTGACAGCTTTGATGCTTGAGGGTCCCTGAGTTCCTGGAGGTAGGTAGGCTGGAGGACAATATTTTTTCTTGCAGGTAGATGGAAAACCCCAAAGACAGCTAGTGGAATAAATATGTTTTAAATGGTCCTCACAATGACTGCAGTCATCATGATTAAAGTTGTGAATCCACAGTAAGCCTGATTTTGCCCATTTCTACCTTCCTAGATGCTACAAATAAGAACACAGAGTAACAAAATCAGCAAGTTCAGCCTAAGGTCAAGAAAAAATCTTTAACCCAAGGTTCAAAAGTTGATTTTCCTCTCACATTACAAGAAAAGGAAACACAAAAAAAAAAGTGAAAGATCAAGACAAAGAGAACAAGCAATCAATCCTCATTTCCTTCTGCAAGATATATGGAACTGGAAATATTGAACATAAATATTTAACATTAATATTTTCTTTGCCAAATGGACTCTAGCTGAACATGAATTAAGGGAATCAGGAGATGGGATAAAAGAAGTCAGGACAAGATTTATAAGAACTTCTTTTACCTCAAACAAGTTAACAGTGACTGACAGTAGGTGGCCTACTGCAAGTTGCATTTTCACAAGCCTATGCAGTAGACAGAGAGGGGCAAAATATCATCCTCCTGCAATCCATAAAAGCACTTCCATCAACTTCATCAAAATGGGAGCCCATTGTGCTTTCCTCTGGTCAGCCTGGTTGGTTGCCTCACCATGAACCAGAGGCACCTTCTTTGCATCCTTTCTTCTGTCCAGTATTGCACCTTCCAGCTAAGATCCACCGGCTACTGCTGCTCTCTGATTACTGATCAGCCACGGTTCCACGGGCTGATCAAGGCCCCAAGAGCACACAGCCCTGCGTGGGTGCCCACACACACACCAGGGGCCCCATTTCAATTCAGCCTGGGGCCGTCACTGTCTGCCTGAGCTGTGCTGTAGGTGTGCCTGTCTCTGGGTCTGTCACAGCCATGCCCAGCCATGCAGTCTGCTGCACTGGGCTCTGATACATGGACTGACTTCCCAGCTTAACCTCAGACCTGCAACCTAGCTGCAGGACCTGTCTGGTGGTTTCCAGGCTGAGTAGGACCCTGGCTGCTACCACAAGACTGGATTTACATTCCTGAACTTGCCTCATCACCAAATGGTGCCAAGTCCCCTGAACTCTCAGTTGACCCCCTTGCCAGCTCTAGACCCTGGAAATGGAGCAACAGAGTCCTGGCTGGCAAGTCCCTGCCCTGCTGCTGTGTGTTACCCACCTGATGAACCAACTACCTGTGACTCAGGGTGGTGGACCCATCCCATATTGTCTCCAGCATTCCTCAGTCCCAAAAGTTCACAGAAGGATCCTCTGCTGCTCAGTCCACTACCAGCTTTTCAGGTGAAGGCACCAAGGAGAGAGAGGCTGAAGAACTGGCTGGTGTTCATTCCAGAGGTAGCCAGCTCACATGGGTGCAGAGTCCCGAGTACTGAGATGTCCTCCAGCTTGTGGACCTAAAGAAATCACAAAGAAAGGAGGATGGATACATTAAAATTGGGAATGGGGACATGGGGGTAAAACAAAAGGAAATTCTTCTCAGAATTTTTTCACTCTTGCACTCCATAAATCAGGTCTGGGACTTTTCTGTGACTTTTGTCTTATAGTATCACAAAAATGTACTAAGAGTAATTCACCTCCAACTACTGCACCTGCTTGTACAGTTTAAATTAAAACCAGAAACACTGCAAATCCCTCTTCACAATGCCTTTCAGTGTTCGAGACTGAATTAAAGGCCTTCATTGTTTAGGAGGATTATTTCATTGCCTTCCCTGGCTTCAAAGAAATAAGAATCTTCACTCACTTTTCTATTGATCCCTGTTGATCAGATTAACTTTGTTTTGGATTCCTACAGAAACAAAAGACAAATAGAAATGTTTTGAGCACTAAATGTGTACAGTTTTGTTCAGTTCACGATTCTACTACCTATTACAAAGATGATTATTGGTTAGACAAAGAAAGAATAAAGGAATTACTGTAAATTATGTTCACTAAATACCAACAGTTTAAGCAATTACAAAATTATGAAATATTTCATAATGACATGTAATTACATTTAATTCCACAATTAAAATTATATCTTTTATTTAGCAGCACTTGTTCTTTCATAAATAATAATAATAATTAGGATTAAGAAAGGTCAGAGTATACTTCTATTTCAACACTACAAAACGCATTTCAAGCCATTCCTGTTCCCCTCATGCACTTTACATTCTGACTTTGGTCTTTGTTATTTTGTAATCTTGGAATGAGCCAAGAGGCTCTCCTGGCACAGCACAAGCCAAGAGAGCTGAATTGTGTTTGTCTGGCCATAGATAAAAGGTCTTCAAGTAGGAAGCACCCTTACTTGTGTGCTCAGAGGAATTATCCTCAGAAGTATAATACATGATAATAACTAGCATCTCTGCTTTCTTACAGTGCTGTCCTGAACATCTACATGCAATTCTACATGTACATCCCCTTGAGCAGACCATTAAATCACCATCTGGGTTGGAAAGTCAGCTACCAGCTGGATGATGACCACTGCTCAGGTCTTGCTCACTCCTTTCTCGCTCCTCTCCATTCTTTCCTGAAATGGTTTGCTGATAAAGATGGCACATGTTTGTCAGATGTCCCTAGCTTTCTATCATGGTTTGTTTGCTATATCAGGCAGCATCTTATTAGTGATCATGGCTGTATAAAAGCTGTACTATAAACCCATAAGAGAGAGAAGCATCAGTGTGTCTACACAGTGTATTCTGATGAGCGTTCAAAGTTATGAAATAAGTGTATCTGTAGTCAATACAACTCACACATTACAGCCACATACATTACTGTCACGTTTTGTAGACTGTCCTAGACAGTCCTTTAACACAAGCAAGGATGTTAACTCCACTTTTACATTGCTATGTGCTCAACTACTACAAAATCATAAAATAGTTTTGGTTCAATAGGATCTCTGGAGGTCATCTAGTTTGGCCCTCCTCTCAACATGGGTCCAACTATGTCAGATTACTGTAGGTCTTGTCCAGTTCAGTTGTAAATATCTTCAAGGATGGTAAGTCCATAAACTGTCCGGTTCTTACAGCTTCCTTTTATTTTATTTCCCACCTCCCCCATCTTTTTTCTTTTGCTATCTAAATATAATTTCCCATTATCTTCTACTTCTCATACTGCCACTGTAAGAAGAGTGTTTCCATCTTGATTACACTTTACCAAAAAGTACCTGATGGCAGCAATAAGACCTGCCATTAGCCTGTTGTTCTTGGCTGAACAGCCACTATTCATCCAGCCTCTCCTCGTCATGTGCTCTAGGCTTCTAATTATCATGGTAGCCCTTTTACACTGACTGCAGCATGTCAATACCTATTTTGCACTGGGAAGCTCAAAAATGGACAGAGTCCTTCATATGGAGTCTCACAAGTGCTAATTAAAGAAGAAACATGGAATCATTTAGGTTGGAAAAGATGATTAACATCATCAAGTCCAGCCATTAGCACTACCAAGTCCACCACTAAACATGTCCCTGAGCACCACGTCCATACATCTTTAAAATACCTCCAGGGACAGTGACTCAATCATTTCCCAGGGAAGCCTGTACCAATGCTTGACAATCTCTTCAGTGAAGAAATTTCTCCTAATATCCCATCTACAGCTTCCCTGGCACAACCTGAGACCATTTCCTCATCCTATCCTTTGTTGCTTGGGAGAAGAGACCGACACCCACTTCGCTAAAAACTACTCCCTTCCTACTGACTACACTCACACTATTACCCCTCATTATGCAGTGGATTCCCTTCACTGCAAACGTGCAAATGATGATTGCTGCTGGCTCATGTCCCCTCTGCTTGTCCACCACGGCCATCAGACCCTTTTTTCAAAAAGATTCCTTTCAAACAGTTGATGCCAAGACTGGATGGAAGGAGGATGTCTTCCCAGACCAGGGCCAGGACTCTACACTCACCTGTGCTGAATCTCATGAGATTCCTGCTGGACTTTCTCCAGCCTATCAACGTCGTTCTGAGCAACACCTTGCCCTCCAGGGAAAGAGCCATTCCCCCCCAGTGTGGTATGATCTGAAAACCTGCTGAGGTTACACTCTGTTCTACCTTCTGGTTAATAACAAATAGTATGGATTCCCACATGAACAGCTGAGGAACCTCACTAGAAACTGCCCCCAGCAGGACTTTGTTCACTTCTCAGGCTCAGGTCCTGAACTAGAGAGCCATCCTCACAGTATCTTCATCTACATGTCCATGTCCTTGGCTGCATCCCCAATGTCCCATGAATTTGCCAAGCTGGCTGAAGTTATCCTTTCAGTGGTGTTAAATGCTCTTTATTTTCTTTCTTACCTGTATTACCTCATTTCTACTCCTGCCAAGTAAACCTAAACAGTAGTGAAAAAACAAAGAAATGTGTTAAAAATTGTGTGTGTATGAATTAACACTCTTACTGTTGGGGAATCTGTGCAAGTTCTACGTGCATGGAAACATGGAATCCAGTTAAACACACATACACTAATATTCTTTCCTAACACTGTGAACTGTCAGAAGACAAACTGTAATGTTACTTGATATCAGCTCTAGCTGAAGGTCAGATTGCATCCATAGGCCACCATTTTTTCCATAAACACGCTCCTATTAACAAGCAACTGTTAGGAAAGCAAAAGCAAACAAATCCAGAAATGTTTTTATCTTTTGCATACATACATGCTCTTCCAAGTGTAAGTTTTAGTGGAGTGAGAAGGATAACATAATTAGTCACATAATTGTAGTTACATGAGGAGCCACCTGAGTTCATAATGGCTTGAACTTATCATTTTTAAGCAGAATAAGCACATCAGTGGAAAATGGATGATTTTTAAATTTATTATTTCTCAGGCTTCAGGGTCTGAGATGGAGTAGACATTACATAAACATGCAGAAATTCAATCCTTTCTCTGCAATCTTTATCAACTATGATGTACAGATAAACATGAAGGATAAAAGGATGCTGTTTTCCATAAAAACAACTGAAAGAGCAAGAGTAGTTTTAATGTGGGATCAAACATGGAGTTGACGAGACTGAGCCAGGAGAGATGGACAAATAGGAACATGGAATATGGAGACAAAAGAAAAATTGTGGCAATTAATGGGCAAAGATAAGAAAGCAAGATGAGAAGACCTAAAAAAGAATGATGAAAAAAAAAGTATACTGAGTTCAGAAAGAAAGGCTGGTACCCTGAAGAAAGTAACTAGTAGGATCCAAATTTTGTGTCAGCACACTGACATTATTAGCAGCTCTGTTGTTCAGTGGAGACAGGGAGGTCCAACAGCCTTCTCAACACAGAGTTGTTTCTTCCCCCAAGAAGGGTTATTCTGCTGTTTATGTGTCCTACTGAATGAGAATAATTTGGGTGTTCTGTCCCCAGGACTTCAAGGGCTGTTCTTCAGTCACAAAACCTCACAGTAAAAGCAAATAAGCCAAAAAAAAAAAAAAAAAAAAAAAAAGACAGTGAAATTGAAATGTCAAAGGTTCTTGACCACAGCTCCTTTTCCATCAAGTACTCCAGCTTCTGCTAGAGAAGTCCTTTTTATGCCTGTAGAGTTTATCGTAGTTTAAAGGAGTGTATAAACTTGCAACAATGTAAAAAAATCACAGCAAACCTCTGTGCAGGTGAGAGTCTCTTATATTAACACAGAAGTTGGCTCAGCTATGAAGTAGCACTGCATTATGGGGAAACTTCCCAGCAGGTCCCAAGATGGAGCTCATGAAGTGGGGATTAGTCAGAGCACCAATCAATACCTGAAGAGATTATTTTATTTTAAATAAATGAACTGGTATTTATCACTCTATGAAACAGCAAATAGTTTAGACCAAGTAAATAATGTGAAGTAGAAGGAAATTGCAGAGAGCAGGCTTTGTAAGGATTGCAAGATTATTGTGAGTTACGCTGGCAGCATCTACTACATCAATGCAACTGCACCAAGACTGCTTCCATGAAGCATTAGAATTATTAAGCTTAGCACAGAAATGTTTATGGCAACACTGTTTGGGGTTAGTGCAATTACAGCAGCAATGCCAGCACAGTATGAGCTACTGCAAATGCTTGTTGGCCTGAGACGAGGTGAGAGAGAGAGTGAACTACTGAATGACCGTGTTGTTGCCTAACTCTTTGGCCCTCATGGAAAAGCTGAGGAAATAAATAAAAGGTGAAACAGAAAATGGGCAATTCCCTGTTCATTATCAGCCCAGCTCTGCAGGATACAGCCTTTTACTTTCCTGGCCTTCAAAACATCTGCTTGGATTAGAATTAGTTTTTATCTGACTTTGAGTATCCTGTGACATTAAAACAGCATCCAGGTGTTAAATATCTGAACTTATGGACATAGTCGAACACAATAAATAAACTTCAGTTCAGGTTCCACTATCTACACCCAAGCTAACTGATATTTTACTCCACTGGTAGTCTCTTTAACTTGAGGGTGCAGAGTATACAGAATAAGTAGTTCTTTGCATGTTTTCTCTTTGAGTGTAGTAATCAACCCCAAAAAGCTTCCAGCTGCTGAACTGAGGGTCTTAATTTGGGCCTGTTGTGTTTATGAATGCTCATAATTCCTCACTGTTCTTAATAATGCTCTAAGTCTCTGAACATCATGGCTTAGTCTTCTAAAATTTATCTTGTCTGTGGCCAATGCAAAACATATGAGGAAACAGTAGAATACACATATTGCATAAAATGTCTTGTAAATTGAAGCAGTCTAGTTATACATGAAAAATTAACAGTGGATGTGGTATCATTATTATTTGAGTGTTCTCAAGCCCAGGCAAAACCCCCCAAAATTGCCACCTTTGACAGGGAACTACCATGCATAAGTAAAATGAAACATATGGGATGGGGAACAGCAGCTTTGAGGAGAAAAACCTACAGTGAATCAATAAAATAAACTGAGTGCTAATTTGTAGAGTACAATGATGCAGCTCGTGATTGCATACCACGTTCTACACATTGTCAAGGTGATTCAACTATCACAAGATCCCAACACTAAAAAACAAACTTTTTTTAGTTTTCTGTTTCTTACAGCATCTAGACCAATAATTCAGTGGAGGACATGATTAACTTTGTTGTTTAAAAAAGTCATATTATTATCACTCTAGTCAATAACCACTTAAGAACCATATATGAAGGATTTTCTTATAATAAGGTGCTTAATGGATGTATTTTCATTCCATTACTATTATTTTATTAAATCCACTTTATTTCTGGTCTCACCGTTATCCTGTTGCAATGCTTTCAATGGACCAGTGCTGTTTGATACAGGTCAAGCTCAAACTATCCTGCCATTCAAATGTAATCTGGAGTTGTTAGAAAGAAAAAATACAAAAGATAAGGGCCTCATAAAATTTAGCATATTAATGCAGAAGAAAGAAGCAAAAGGGGAAAGGTAATTACATTTTAGTAAGCCTAAAGTAAAGTCAGAAACGCATGTAAGTGTGAAAATGCATAAAAATGTTCATTCCTATTTGAGTGCAAATCTGTTCCCAGGCAAAAACCTTGCCTGGGTCAACATTGGGCATTAAAAATCTAAGCATCAGTTTACACCTGTCCTTAAAATGCAATCCAAACAATCTTATTGAAAAGTATTATTGGATAAAACAAAGAGTCATCATTAAAATGCAGCACACATCAATGGATACATAAATCAATTATAATAGCAAAAGGAGTGACTATACATCTAAGGAAAAAGAAACCAAAGACTGAAAATACACCAACTGCTACTAATGCTGCAGTGTAAGAAGAAAGCTATAGAAGTGATAGAATGACATTGTAAATTATGCTGTTTATAGAATTTTAAAAAGAATCTGAGAAGCTTTGGTGAGGAATTTTAATTCAGTAAGTTCTAGTCTAAGATTTATTTAATAGTTTGTCCTACCATAACTACATGATTGAAATTATACAGCTGTAGTTTATCAGTAAAAATACAGTGAAAATACATAGATGCTCCAAAGGGGGTAAGAATAAAAACACAAAAATATGATTTGATAACATGTGTATTTCGTTATAAAAATTAGTGGAATAGACTACATTATGTAGATGTTCTGTGGCAACTGCACTTGTTACTTTAAGAAAAGCATAGGCCCTCAAGAATTAAAATGCCAGGCTGGCAGATCTATAACTCCCATAATACCTTAAAGTCATTATAAACATTTCAGTGAGGGTGCCAGTTGATGCTAGCAACAGTGTGTGCAAATGATGCACAGTAGAGGAGACCAAAATATTTATGTGACTATAAACAGTGAAATGTTGTGATAATTTTGCTCTAAGATCTGAAAATGACCACCATCTGAGCTTTGAATATATTAGATACTTTTAATATAATCATGAGGTTCAAGGTTTTCTGAAGCCAATATCCATTCTCACTGTAACAGACCCAAGGCTACTCTTGGGTTTGAGACTTGGCATATTTACCTGAAAGTGCAAAACAGTCATCAGACTCAAACACTTCTGGCACCATGAAATAGGATCTGAGGTGCTGGTGAGCTGGTAAGCCCCACTGCTGCCACAGCGCCAGCAGCTAGTGCAATCCATACATAAAACTTCTCCAGACCTCCAAAACTCATGAAAATTATTAGGATCCCTGCCCTTAAATGGAGAAGACAGGGAACGGCAAGGACTGAGGCTCGTTCTCACCAGTCCTTTCTTGCCTGATGTCCAGCACATCCCCAGACCACCGCGCCTTGCCCCCCCGCGCCAGCCCGAGAGGGGCCTTCCTCACTTCTCTGAACCTCTGGGGAGTAAGTTTCAGACTGCTCAAGCTGCTCGGCGACTGACTGAGGGTTTAAGCAGGCATGCCTGCAGCAGGGCAGACAGCTCTGGAAAACCTGGAAAACATCTTCGTTTCAGACGCCGGCGACAAAAAGGGCGCAGGAGCGGGGCGAGGGCGCTGGGGGGCCGGAGGTGCGCCGGAGCCGCGCAGGGTCGCCGGCGGCTCGCTGCCCTCACCACCTCCGCCCGGCCACCGGCAGGTTGCCTCCTACCGGGTCACGCAGGGCGAAGGGGGACCGGGAGAGAATTCCCTGCCCAACAGCCAGGTTTGATGCTTTGATCCGTGGGTACTTCTGCAGTTCTGCCCCTGCCTGTGAGGTACGTTTGTGCGCCCACGGGCTGGTGAGTGGTGCGGTCCTTCGCTGCAGGACTGCACGAGTGGGAACTTCAGTGCCGCCCATTAGGAACTACCAAGCACGGCTGTGTCTCGAAATGAGGCCTCAACATTGCTCAAGCTTAGTTTTAAGCTTGCACCTACTTTTACTCTCCCTGCCCACGGTTTGAGTATACACACACTCCCCTAACTCTCTTGCTGGTGTTTCTCAAGCAGAAATGCTTGGTAGGTTCTTACCTACCAAAGGAAGTTAAGGGTGAAATATCTCCTTCATGTTTGGTATCCCCAGGCCACTTTCGCCACCTCCAGAGATATCTTTTAACATCCGGTCTCTAATGTAGCAGAGATCCAGCTTCCTGCGTGGTGCCAGAGCATCACTGCTGGGCAGCACAGGAAGGAGAGGTCAGTCCGACCCCTCGCTGCTCCTCGCACTCCGGTTCAGGCCTTGCCGATGGCCTGGTTGTGTTCGGGGAAGGGGGAAGGACAGACCGAAAGTTCTCGGTCCAAGCGACGCATAACCGCCCAGTGACACCTTCGAGAGGACCCATTGTTGAAGCATGGGGATGATTCCCAGCGCAGAAGCAAACAAACAAACCAAAATATTTTTTGACCTAGTTTCTCTGCATCAGGTAAGTAGAATACATCAAGGAGAGCTTCCCATTATTGCATAAGTAAAAAAAAATTTTTTTTCTCTTTTTCACTTTTTTATTTCTGAGTCATCTAATCCCCAAGTTGTGGTGCTTTCAGATGAATTTTCTGACAAGTGTTGCAGTTCAGCACTGTATGCATTGTATTTTGGAAACAAACAATGCAGTAGCTGGAAAACTTGGGAACTGAGGAGAAAGGTCAAGGGCAGAGGCTGGCCAGTTTTTATTGCCACGGCTGAAGAAGCATAAATAATCAAAGGACTATGATTAGTTGCACTGACCATAAGACTAGGGGGAAATGGAGAAGGAAAAATAAAATATATAAATGACGACTGTTTTGTAGCTTGTCACTCCCCAGTGACACCTTCCTGTTCCTGGCCAGGACCTCTTCCAGACGCGGCGCTGAGGGGAAGGGACAGCAGCCCTGGGGAGCAGCTCCGACCCCGGCGGCTGCTGGGGGATGCGCAGGGCGCGGAGCACCGCGCAGCCCCTCCACCCACGGCAACCGGGCAGCCTCACCGCCCCTTGCCGAGTGGCGCTGGCGCCGGCTTCTCGCCTGGAAATTCAGCCGGCAAAGACGTCCGTGTCCCGTCTCTCCCTCGCCCCTACCGCCCGCCCCCATCCCCGCCTGCGCGGCGCAGGGAGGCGCGTTACTTACGCGGTCGGCGGCGGCGGGCTGTGGAAGTCCCTGCCGGGAGCCCGGATCGTAGCGGGCTCGGCGTACCCACCGACGGCTGGCAGAAGCAAAGAGTTAAAATATAAAACCATAAAATGTTGTGAGGTTTGGTTGTTTTTTTTTTTAATATTAATGTTCTTATAACGGAAGTTCTTATCAGTGGGTTGCACTGTACTTGGCAAACAAGCCTTTTTACCTTTTAAACAAATAATTCATTAGGTAATTAAATTCAAGTGAGATTACTCTAATTAAATATACACTGCTGTTGAATCATAATTTCTATGTGGCCTAGTTAAAGATGAACGATCTCTTATTCCTGACCAAAAAAAAAAAA
>VXAD01001542.1:664670-683213 GCA_013399195.1 Dicrurus megarhynchus
AAGCTCTATTTTTAACTAGGTAAAAAAAAAAAAAAGCCCAGAGAAAGGGAAGGAGAAAATTAGTAGGGTGTGTGTACTAAAACTGGCTCATTCCTATGATTGTTATCGTTCCCGGCTCCTGTCATCCCTTTTTGCTACGTTGGTTGAGTTTTTGATGCGCTCGCTCTGAAACTGGAGTGGCCCCGAAGCCGCCGCCGACAGCAGCGACCGGCGGAGCTGGGGTGGGGGCGCGGTGCGGGCTGAGGCTGCCCCCGCCCGCCGGCAGCCCCGCACCAGCCCTCGTCGAGGGGCTCGTTCGATCTCCCGTTAACTTTCATGGTATGACCAGGTTTTCCCCCACCCGCCCCAGCCCTTTTTTTTTTTAAACTTTTTTTTTTACTCTTTTTTTTTTTTTCCATGGGCGCCGATCAATTATTCACAAGCACATTTATCTCCCCTGCAATATGGAGAATTCATATTCATATCTCTGTTTTAGTGGCCTGACACTGATTAATGTAATATGCGCCGCGGCTCCGAGCGCAGCCCCGCTCTATGAATCATGCACTATAAAGTTTCAGTCGTCCTTGTAGATGAGACTATTACAAAGAGCGCGGAGCGGCGGGGGCGGGGAGGCGGGGGCCGGCAGCAGCGGTGGCTCTGCGCCTCGGCCGGCCATCGGCCCCCTGTTAAACAGGCTCGTATTGAAAGCACCCGGCGGCTGGCGGGGCACAGTGCGGGCCCGGCGTTAGTTCTGCCCGGCGGGGCTCCCGCTGACGCGAGTCCCCCGCTCCCACCGCCCGCGCCCACCGCCGGCCGGCCCCCGGGAAGGGGCTGCGGGGCCCTGCCTCGTCCCCATCCCTGTCAGCCCATCGGGCGGGGGCGGGAAGAGCCGAGCTGAGCCGCCTGGCCCCGGAGGAGAGGCGGGCTGCCGGTGCCCGCCCTGAGGGATGAGTACCCCGGCGCGGGAATGGGGCCCGGGCTGCCCCCGGGCGTGCCCTGTGGCTGGGCACCCGCGCTGTGGCTGGGGAGGGAAGGCGATAAAGGGAGTCTCCATCACCTGGCTAGTTCCAGTGCTTTTGGGGTATGTTTAATTTTTTTTGTCTTTATATTTTTTTAATTCCCTGAAGTCCTTAAAAGGCAAGATGTAAAGAGTAGCCGGGGCTGACAGAGGCACAAAAGCATCACAGGGAAAGGGCCGGTGAGTTGTAAGTGCTCTGTGAAAGAGAGCATCAAACATGGGCTTCAGCACACGCCCTCCATTCCCATACCACTGCCTCAGTCCCGGGGTGAGGCACCCCTGCCATCCTGGTGACCTCTGTGTACCCAAACCCTGTGTGCAGGCCTGCAGGTGGACGGAGGGGAGCCACCCGCTGGCCCCAAAACCCAGCTGCCCACCACAGATCAGGTAACCACATCTGAAAAAGGCTGTGGCAAGTCCCTGCTGGCCTGTGGGAAGTGGGTGGTAGTCATGGAGCTGTGCCATGCCGGACCACGGGTCCCCCTCTGCCAGGAAGGGCCATGGTGATGGCCAGCAGGATCTGAGCCCACCGCTGGCTCTGTGGCAGCTGAGGTGAGGAGCGACGTGGGGCCCAATTCCAGGCTCCAAGTCTCTGGGTTTCAGCAGTAAAACTTACCTGGGCCTAACAAATCAAGTAAAACGCTGGAACATGTAATAAACATGGCCTGTGTGGCGTGTTTTCCAGTGAAAAGTTACAGAAACGGCTCCTGGCGAGGTTGGTGTTCCCCATTGTGCGGTGCCCCCATGCAGTGCCATTCATAGCTTGCCCATAAAACCAGCCATGTGGACAGGAATCGCTGGGTACCAGGAGACTGAAAACCCCATAGAAATAGGTATTCAAAATTTAAGACTTTGAAAATATGAGCTCTTAAAACTAAACAATGTACTTCTGTAAGGAATTAATTTACTTGAGTCCCGTCACCACTATTAATATTAGTTTTGGCTTCTTTTTTTGCTTATGTGAAAAGAGAATACATGCATGGGTGTTTTAAAAAAAAGTGAAAAAAATACACCTTTTATCTGTTCTTGCTAACTTTAATTAGCATTATAGACATCCTTCATGTCTGATGGCCAAACTTGTTTCCTAACACGTTCCTTCGGAGTCAAGCTGATGCAAAAATGCAAATGTGGGGCGCACACCAAGTCCTGGTAGTGCCTCTCCTGAGAGAATAGAAAGCACCGGCGTAAACTCCGTGCAGAATTAAAGGCGAGTTTAAAAAGCAACATTTATTTTTATTCCAGATTTATGCCTGACCCGTAGATAATTAAAGGTTTTATTTTGAGCTGTTGGCCCCACACAATACATTGTCCTTTGTTGCTGCACAAGGAGCGCTTTCGCTGTGCTGCCTACGGTTCAAAAACAATGAAGCAATCCATTTATTTTGTTGGTCAATTGTAGCACAAAGTGAGGTGGTCAGTGTGGAAAGTTTATCACTGTCTTGTCCCTTTGGAGGAGGCAGAGCATTCACACACCCTCTGCCCCAGTACACAAATGTCAGTCTTTTTGCAGGCTGCTGTTTTCCTTTTGAAGATGCCGATGGTGTCTCTGATCCACTAATCCATTTATCCAGTTTCATGAGTGCATTGGCTGAATACACTCACAATAGCCTTGCCCAGCTGGAAACAAGAAGTCAGTGAGTGCAGCCGGCACACCCACCAGTGCCTGACACCACTCTCAGATGAGGCTTGAGTGCTCGTCTCAAAAAAACCCCAACCCCATCCCAACCCAAAACAACCCCCTCGGAGCCCCCAACCTGCCACGATGTGCCCAACACTGTGCTCCTCCCCTCCCTGAGAACAGAAGTATTTTTAGAACCATCTATAGCTTGCTACATGGCTGTATTATTTTCCTGGTATTCGGCTGTGTCAATGAGGGTTGGAGTAGGCTTGAGGGAAAAAAATGCCTCTGGGACTCTGCAAACAAGTGCACATTAAAGAAACTGGTCAGTTGCTGCCAAGGGGGAGGGGGCACAGGAGAGGCAGTGGGCAATGGGCTTCCATTTGTGTTCGGTGTCGTGCCGTTACTTGCCCGCTTTTTATTGCATTTTAAATGTATGTTTAATTACCAGTGTTATTGGTAATAACAGAATGTTTGAAAATATTAAATACATTTGCGAGCTTGTGTGAAAAAGAAGTTAAAAGGTGTTTGGTGCACAGAATGTTAAAGAGATCTCACAATGAAGTGATTAACATTTTTATGAATAAAATTAATCACGCATTAACTCTGCAGCTCAATACATCTGAATGCCAAATGTTGCACAGCAGCCCTGTCCCCTAAACCCAAGAATTTTGGATGCAGTACTGACCCACATCAAACACTCGTCTATTAGTAATGGAGGTATAGTTATGAGAAGATATTTTAATAATGTACATTTACATTTGAGGCAAGCAAATAAAAGGGAGAAAATAAATTGTGGGTGCTTTGTCAGGATTTGTGAGGACTGTAGGCACATAAAATACATTAGGAAGCAGTCAGTGGGGGCAACTGTTTGGAGAAGAAGGAAGTTTATGTGGCACTCATGGGGGCAAACAGCAAAGTCACCATAGTAAACAAATTCCAGTAGATTGCACTCAGCTCTCCTTGGCTCTTTTTAGCATGTTCATTGTTCTTGGCAAAGCTTATTAGGTTTTAAGGTGGGAGCCTACCATTATTAAAATATCCACTGTGTCAAATAATAAAATGTGATCTCTCTCTCTCTCTCTTCCTCCGTGTGTGTGTGTATGTGCGCGTGCGCGTGCGTGTGTGTGTTTTCTAATCTCTTGCCACTGTGGTTTTGGGATTATTCCAGCAGGCTGTACAAAGGGAAGCAAAGGCATCTGAAGTGTCACTCTACAGCTGTGGCAAAGTAACAGAATTTCCATTTTGTTGATGCTCCCAGCACATGTGTGCAGCAGAAGGTGATATCAAAGGAGCCGTTCTTCCTCAGTTCTGCACATTATTTTTCACTGCTGTGGCGAATCTCTCTGAGCTCCGTGAACCAATAAAACAACGGTCCCTGTTTGAGTTGATATATTAATATTTACTGAGGATTTGCAAGGTCGGGGCTAAATGTCAGCAGATTGCTGGGGCAGTACTGTGGGGAATAATTAAACAAATCTCACAGCAGTTCAGCCTCCTAACATCTTTATTAATCTTTTTTTTTTTTCCCCTTTCCTGAAACAGTACACTGAAATATTGCTTTTTCAACCTTACTGAACAATTGGGAGAAGTTTAATAATAAAATACTAGATTGAAAGTATTTGTTTTTGACAGTTTCTTGGCCCACTCTCCTGCAGATGTTAGTTAGTTGTGAAGGCTATGATGTGTGAATTATCACCAAGCTGCTGGGGTTCTCACCTGCCTCTCCATCAAATTCATCTTGACCAGTCTGCCAAGCACAATGATACTGCTGCTATAAATGGAGACCCAAATTGGCTTCATTAAGTAGTGGGTCCACTTCTCTAAGGGAAGGAACTGGAGAACCCCAATTCAGTACACATATCTCCCTTAACGTGATTATAGCATGCACTCTAGTACAACTTAAACAATTCCCTTTAATAAGCTTCATAATTAGTGTAGGGATGCCTCATTACAAGTCATTGCCTGTAGCAGTCCTAGGCCAAACAGCCCTTCTCAATCTGATTTTTTTTTTTTTATCAGGCAGCAGGAGCTGTCTAGAGCTTTTTGTTTGTATAGTGGGGACTTGCATTAAGACCCCAGTGTAAAAATACCACGAGGAAATTAATTGCTTCTGTGCAGATTCACCACAGATGTGTCCTGTTATGGGGAATGGTATATTTCTGACATTGCTATACTGCGGCGGTGTGCTGGGAAAAAAAGTCTGGAAAAGCTACAAATGCAAACATATTAGCATCCATATAGATTCCTTATGTTGTAACTGAAAACAAGGAGATTTTTAAAGTGTGTCAGAGACTTCAGGCTTTTTTTTTTTAAATAAAGTGGTTATTTTTTTCCAATTTTTCTTTTTTTAATACTCAAAACTCACTAATAAAATACACATGGCCACGTATTCTATTTGGAACTGGCTGGTAAATGTGCTACTTAAAATAACACACACGAGGGGTGCGGTGACTCAACGCAATAAGAAGGCTGACATACAAAGCCGCCCTCAAGGTCAGTGGTTTGTTATCTATCAGTGTTGGTCAGGTTGTGAATCACAACTGCAAGTTTCAGCAAGTTAAGGGGAGGAGGAGCATTCAGAGTGCTTGCCCTGTGGAAAAGAAAAGCTGAGCTGGTGGTTTGTTAGCTGCCTCTGAACATCACCCTACAGCTTCTGGGTAATGCCCATTCCCTTGTCACTAAAGCAAAGCTGGAAAGTGCCTTGATCCAGCTATATGAATGCTTTGATTTACTTGTTATAATTCAGGTGGAAGGGTTTAGGGTTAGCAAGTCCACCTCTGCAGAGCCTCATTGTATCGCCCTCTCATTATTTATATTGATTTCTTTCATCTCAATCCTTGTATACTTCGGTTTTGACTTTGGGCTGCTCCCTCTGATACAATTGCATTTTCCTAGTGACATCATTATTGATAATCAAATATTAACAGTTTGCCTCACAACAGTTACAGGAATGAAGACCCATTTAGGATAGCATAATGTGTGAGCTGTGGTATTAGAAATAGCTGTTTGGATTATTCACTTGCGATTGTGAAGGGGACTCCTCCATCTATTCATTCTAGGTGTCGCAAAATTGAAAAAAATAAAGAAAACAATAATTCGACTCAAATGCAGGACTTTGCCTATCTGATAATGACACAGCAGCAGAAATAATAAAACTGTTTTAGTAATTTTTCTCCTATAAAAGTAACTTGAAAAAATCATGGGCAAGTGAAATTTCTGTATTCAGGACCATGGAATTTACATACAGGCTCTGATGAGCTTGATTTCAAGAAAATCCATACATTATTTGCAAGCAACAGTGGGAACACGTGAGTTATGTAAATAGTTCAGATCAGTGTTAGTTTTACCACGCTGCACTTCACAGGATCTTTTGTCAGATGTTTCAGAGCAAAGGGCAAGATAAACTGCACAGATGACTATACAATTTCTTACTTTTAATTTTTTTTTTTTTTTTAATTCTCATTCATCAGCCTTTGGTTCTACTATGATAGTAACATTTTGCTCAAATATATGCATTGTACTTTTTTTTTTTTTTAGGCTATCAAAGAGCAAACAGCTCAGACTCACAATCTCAAGGGAGCTGATTATCATTTTTCTGTGCTTTGCAATAGCAGTACCTGGAATCCTTTAAAAAATGGCTCTGTATAGTACTGGAGAAAGCCACTGTCCTGGAACAGGTGAAGCTGTACTAGATGAGATCTGCAGAGAATGTAACAAAGAAACGCTGCCTCTGTGAGACCAGCGGAGGATGGAGATGCAGAGGTAGAGAAGTGGTTTCCCCAAGTTATGCTTTGTTTATGGCAGAAATGAGAACTTGAGCCTCTGAATTAGGATTTTCACTTGACAGAGACTCAGGTGTAACGGGATGTTTCAAAGACTCACAGTGACAGCAGGTGAGTGGTAGAGCCAGAGCTGGTGCAGTTAAACTGCATCCACATACTCATAATGTATTCAGCACAGTGTCATCAAGTCCAGTGATGTCACTGGAAACATTCTGGCTGTCACGTATGGATTTACACACTGAAATCCAAACTTAGTTATGTAGTGAAAACAGTCTGGTGTTTACAGACTATGCTTATTCTTACAGGAGTCATCAGAGCAGCTTGCCCTAGAAAGCATTACAATTTTAAGAAATGCCTTAAAATCAAGGGCTTTTTGTTTGTTTGTTTGTTTTTAACTCAAAAGCATGTTTGAAAATTACTCCATATATTTCAGTGGTTGAGAACTGATTGAGTGACCTACTCTTGGTCTCTTCAGTTTTACAAATGTCTTGTATATCTAGAAAAACAATGGTGAAATCTTTGGGAAAATTTATAAACAGGGGCTTTTATGAACAAATTTCTAAAAACATCAGGCAAATCCCTGAATTTTTTTCTATGAAAGGATTAATAATTTACAACTTCACACACAAAACTATATGTAAAATAAAGTAATCTTTTTAAAAAAAGGAAATTTAGTTTTGAAACCTTGATAAAATTTGTTTTGCAAAGTGAGATATGATAAGCATATCCATATATTTAGTTCTCCTATAGACAGAGAGTAAAAGGTAAAGTGGATACTTTCTTCATCTGACATGGGCATGGTTTAGGTTATGTGAGGGAGCAAGAGACTTACGAGGATGGATACAGCAAAAATATCTCACTGTTTCTCTGAATTTCAGCAGTTCAGAATGTGTTTGAGAATATGAATTAAAAAATACTGATAAATGTCACAGAGCATAAAGTTTTTAGTAGAAGGAGCTTTTAAGAAAAAATGAGAACAAAATAGTGTGTCATTTGTCATTCATAAAATGAAGAGAGTAGTGGAGGTGATGGTAAAATTAAAATACATAGTAGTGTGCTAATGGAATGGGATATGGAGGTGTACAACATGTGTGTCTCCTGTGGCTTACTTTCCAGAGCTTTAAGAAGATTTTGATGTTTTAATTCAGCATCTCCCTTTGGAGTACAGTAATTCAAAGAACATATAAATTCATTCTCAAGTTACATTTTCTCTGTTGTGATCTTCTTACTAAATTTGCAAGAAATGAAAGCAGTAGGGCAGGGGAGGAAGTAGAAACCAATTCATGTCACCAACTACTTTAAAAAAAAATTATATAGCCTTCCATTATTGCATATGTGTTTGCAGTTGTATGTTAGATTTTTTCTCCAAGGCCTTGCTCATAAGGCCCACTCTGTGAATCTAAGTGATTACATGTGGACAAGAGGTAAGAGGAGATGATATATTGTGAACACAGGAAATTTGTATACTTCTGGTAATCTGTGGTAAATCTACCAGGAAGCTAATGAAGTCTGATCTTGCGTTAAATTTTGTGTGGCTACTATCTGGATATGAGGATGCTCTCAGAAGGAGCGTGGAATATGTTTGCTCTTTGAAATGCCCAGACACATGGCTTTCTTAGGCAAGATAAGTCCTACAGTCTGCCTAGGTCCCCCCTTACCAATTTATGCAAGTTATATGGAGGATCAGAGAAGCATAGCAGAAGTGCTGTTCTCCCCAACAAACTTGTCCCTCTTGATTGCTTTTCCATCATAAGGAGTAGGTGCATGTTCTTGGTCTCACCAGGATGCTGGGTTTGCCTTTTTTTCACCCTCCCCACCCCATAATAATATTCAGCTTATAGTTCTTGAGCCTATCTACATTTGTTTGATAGCCTCCCATAAGCTCTGAAAGACTGATTCAAGTTTGTCACATCTCTCTGGAAAGCACCCTTTGATGACACACAGTATCCATACCCACAGTGCAGGTGTTTTGGGTCTTGAATAAAATCACCTATATAAAAGGGTTTTCGCGTGCATCTTTTTTGAGTGGCTCTTGCCTTTGGAGCCACAATCTGTGCAGTTTCTCCTGACAATAAGCACTTATGGCTCTTGGCTCACTGACCATAGATGTGGCTTCAGTCAGTTTTTCCTGGAAAGGAAAAGGTGCAGCTGAAGGCCATTTGTGTAAATGTTCATTGGCCATCTTCATCACCTACTCTCAGGGCCTTCTCCTGACTTCAAGACTTTTATCTTGTCTCTCTCTTTCCTTGTCCTCCCTTCAAATGATATTCTCCCTTTTGTTGCTCTTCTTTGTTCTCTCAGCAGCTAGGACTCTCTCCCTTGGTTCCTGTAAGAGCAGGCTGCTGTCAGCAAGCAGACTGATTATCCTCTATACCAGACCTCCATGTCTTCCTGACTCTACTCTCCCTTCCTTCCTCAACCTGAAAACATTCTTCTTCTCCATTACTCGAAAAAAAATTTGAACTTCCTGTAAAACTACAAGGAAGAATAAATAAAATCATTCCATACTGAGTACCAGCCTCCATCATTACATCAGAAAACATACTATTGATCTCACTGTCTAGGATATATGGATGTAATTTTCCTGAACTTTTAGAAGAAGGTGAGCAATGGGATGCTGCTCTCGAGACATCATCACAAACATCACAGTCTGTCATCCTGGCCAGTCTTCTGCTAGTCTAGATCCAAGAATACTACTGTTTTGTCTGACAGAAGCCATTCCTTACATCAGTTTCAAAGCATGGCAGAAAAATGCTGTCAGTGCAACTCCTAGTCAGAAGCAGCACAATATCTCATATCCCTGATCCCAGGGAGAATATCTTTTGCACTTGGCAGTCATCTTTTTCAAACCTTTCCTTGGAATGAGATTGGAGACTCCCAGGTCTTCTGTAAGAGACCATTAGTCCATACCTGAATGTGCAGGGGCTTCCATCTCCTGGGATCAGAACACATGCATGCAGATCTCATAGGGAAGACAAAGAAAACAGCAGTAGAGCTAAGGGTAGTCCCACAGGACCTTAAGTCCAGAGAACAAACACATGTTTGAAAGTACAAAAATATTTAATTGTTGTCAAATGTATAAACCTGATGCGCAATTCTAACCAGATCAGGCCTTGGGCTGTTTGCCCAGTTATTCATAAGAAAGTGTCCAGAATGTATAAGATTGTGAGACTCTCCTGGGACCCTGCTTTTGATCTGGTTATTTTTTTGTTGTGTTTGATAATACACAGTTCTCTGCCAGAGGGAATTCTGGGCTTACATCCATGTTCATCCTCATGTTCAGACAGCATTGATAGAACTAGTTATGCATTGTGTTGTGTGTAAATCAAGAGTCCCTCTGAGCAATGGTGAAATTGTGTGAAGTCTGGTCTAAAAGTGATCTACTTCACTCTGCTTCCTTTTCTACAGAATGAACACTGTCTTGATATTTTCTACTGTATATTTCCCTTAAGGATTTGATCATCTTGCTTCCTAGAAAGATTGAGTAATTTCCTTGGAAAAATCTGAAGTGGAGCTTGTGGGGTAGGGAATCAGCAAAAGACAATTGTTCCTCCTCATCAGTAGTAGATACGATAGTCTGAATGTATCCCAAATGGGTTTTTCAGATGACTGTAGGTGTAGAAGAACAATATCTGACACAGCGTGAGAGAATAACTGATCTCTGGCTTGTGATTAGTGCTCACACATATGTGACAGAAGAATAACTTGCAGATGCATAATGGAAGAGGTTGCCAGCCTGGAAGTGTGGTGCTGGGCAGTGAATATCTTTGGGGCAGTTCTCACTGCCCCTAGGCAATGATTTCGAATAAGCTAAAGAGTTTGCCTTGCTAGGTTGGAAGGTCCTACAAAGCAAATGGGAGGAGGAGGTCAGTCACTCATAGGCTTATGCATATGGCAGATGTTTTGCTGTCTTTCTCTATGAAAATATCCTTTTGGGGTACATTCCCAAAGTAACCTTTAAAGCATACTTTAGGGATATCCTTTTCTCCTTTATGTTTTGAGTTACTAGTTTGGAGATCTGTAGTCCCATCTTCCATTCCAAGAATAGAAGAAGCTACACAGTAGTCTTATGATGGACCTCCTTATACACAGCCTCCTTCCAGAGTTACTGCCTTTGGCTTGTAAGGCTCCACCAACTTTTCTTCCTCCATGTGTCAATGCTTTCCTCTCTGCATTAAGTTGACTTGATCCAAATTGTCAGTAGTCTCTTTAAGATAGGAGTTGCTGAATCTGACTTTCTCAGACTATGCTCTAATAAAGTCATTCTGTCCATATTGTCTCCTGATTTAATGATTTCTCACACTGTCATTTGCTTGGGTGCCATACTTAGAAATGAGACGCGTATGTGTGCCGTGGTTTTTTCAAAAGAGACATTCTATGTGCAGAAAGGAGGAACAGGGTTATGGCACGAAGATCTCATGATCTAATTCTACAAAGTCTGTGAGAGTGGATAGACTTATATGTACTTCAGGAGAGGCACTACAGAGCACCGGTATTGAGGCTGTGTGGGGGGTATATCCTGGAGGTGTTGGATATTTGCATTGTTCTGTCCCACACATTTCCCTGTTCAAGAGGCAACATGACTACCACATGCAAGAGAACGTTTCAAAAGTACATGGAAGTACTAAGAGAATTTGGTCAGGACATTTGACCTCAAGGCTGCCAACAGAACCACATTCCAATAGAGCAGTCCAGACATGGCTTTCCAGGTTTACATGTCTCCATGTACTAAGAATAGTTATTAATTTGGCTTAAAAAGAAGGCATAGAACTTCAGAGACTGTTTGTGTAAGTTTTGGGAAAGTTATGTGTTCAAGACCATTTCAGCTCCTGAGAGATACTGTTTGAACAGATTCCATCATCTCAAGTGTCATTCATTCCTGAACAAATAGAGTTCATGGAAATAGTAAACTCTGTTTTAGGTTCACAGAACTCCATAAGTACACCCAGATTTCTTGCAGCAGCTGAAAGACATTCAGGGGTAATCTAATGTGCATGAATTAATATTTTATCCATTTTGTTTGCGGTACCATCTTTACTCAAGCAAGTAATGTGCAAAATACAGGAAGCATCACTGACTTCCAGGTGAACTTATGGGAGTTCAGATAAAAAAGTTGATCCCTGTATGTTCTCAGGAACATACCTTGCTATTCTAACTTGCACTATAGTAACAATCTTACACAGCTGTTATTTTTTAATGTGGACAAGTGAGAGTTTTTAGGTGACTAATGATGATGTGTATGGGATAAACAGGACATTTTCCCTTCAACTGAGGGAGGATATGTATTTTCCCACTCTAGAAATCATGATTTTAATTGTTTTTGGACAACAGCTATGACTAGTCACAATGATGTTCTATGTATTTAAGGCTACAGGCAGAGCTTGTAAGAACTGCCTAATTATGTGATATATTAATGTTCTATTGATTATGTTATTGCCTGTAAATCCTGTTGCTTAATAAAGCTGCAGTCGTTTTGCAATAAAGTTGTGTTTGCAGTCAATTAATGGCTTTCTGGGGGCAATGGACAAAGTAATAGGGATATTGGTGTTGTGTGGAAGTCATGGTACTGTGGCTTCCAATATAAAACTAGGAAATACAAATGTGTGGATTGAGTAAAAGAGAGAAAAAATAGCTTCTGTTCAGTATAATGATTCACAGTTTTCTTTTAGGTCCAACAGAAAAAGCAGCATTGTGCAAAGCATCTGCACATGAATACAGGGCAGGATAATATTTGATTTAAAAATACAAGTAAACGATAACTGCCAATATTGAGACCATGTGAAGGCAAAGGAACAAAGCATACTTTCATTGCTAATCATGTTAACATCAAAGTTTGAAGAGTACATTCGCCTATTCAGAGGAAATGCCATCACACTTCTGACGATCACATCTGCCACTAATATCATCCGGCATGTGGTCAGGTCTCTGTTCTTACTTTTATCTCTCTACCAAAATTTCATGTCTTGATTTTAACATCTGATGCTAAATTCAGGTCACTACGAAATAAGTACAACTTTTATTTCTTTTCCACTTTCATGATGATTTCAAGAGGTATATCTTAAAATCAGTATATATATGAACTATATGTCAATTTTAAATTTTTTTACAAAGCTTTTCCAGGATCTAGGAGACACTTTTTTTGAGGGGGGCGGGCACAGGGGAAAGGTGAGGTTGTGGTGTGTTTTATTTAGTTTAACTTTGTTAAAGAAACTTTGTTAGACTCACAGGAAGCAGAGAGGTCTGATTTATCTCTAAAATACTCTACTTTCATGCCAGAAAACAGTGAAGTTTCATCTTTGTATAACTGGAGTAAGACACTCACACTTCGTACACTTTTAATCCCTAGGGTCTTGAGCACTGCTTCTCAAGTCTATTGAAGCCTGAATTTTTACCTTCCCTGAAGTTTTATCCTGACAACATATATCTGGCTAAATATATGTTGATGGCAAGGTATTTTATAATTACTACTTTTTACTTATGTTCCCGATGTTAATGTTTTCTTGTTTTTGTTGACAGGAGAAACTACAGACCTCTTCCTCTTACCTTCAGGATGGTTAAATAAAGAGGAAATGTTTCCCCAGATATATGACAGTATCTCTTCAAAGACATTTTTTATTCTAAAAGCTGTTACAAATGGAGCTTTACAGCAGCTACCTAACTTAGGAGGAAGGGTGTTCCCTGGTTTTAAACTTCTGGTGGGACTATTCAGAGATTTCTGAGCACATAAAACAAAGGTGTATGTTCGTAGATTTTTCTTTGCTTGCCACTATTGCACTCATCTTTAGACTGGAAAGTAATAAATTCTCATTTCAAAGCTGAAGCAACTAAGTGCTGCTGATGAAGTGGAAGAATAGGGAATACTGTGTTTCTTTATAAAGTAAAGAAATCCTTCCAGATACCCCAATGTGATATTAAGCATATGTCTCTTCTGGGCCTGTAACAAGTTCCTTAGGTGGAATCTAACAACTCTGTACTGCTTTTTGAAGCAGAGAAGGAAGTCATGCAGTATATGGGTCAACATCTTCTCAAGAGTAACAATGGATTATAATCAGCAAAGGCTATGCATATTTTAGTTTTGTTAATGACACACATTTTGGTAGGTCTACCTCCACAATCATTGTAGTATCAGCTGGAATAATTACAAAGAGCTCTGAGCAAAAACTCAGAGAGTAAAAAATGCATCATAGCACTTGGGTCCTTGATGCTTCTTGAATTAAATTTTGTCTTCTTGTCAGGTCTTTTACCATGTGTTTTTTTGGTAAATTCTTATGTTGTCCCTCCAGTTCTATGCATCTTCACAAAAACTCACAAAAAAAACATGGCTCACAGAAGATAAGCACTTCTAGTAAAGGCTATTTTTAGTCCGTCAGATAAAATTTGTTAAGAGAAATGGACCAAGATATTTTCAAATTTTGTGGGTTGTTTTATTTTTTTTAAATTTTCTTTTATTTTTCCCTCAAGTACATCAAATAAAAAATGTACAAAGATTTATCAGTTGTTTTTTTCATTTGCTTTACATACCAGTTTACAGCTCACACACACATACAGAGATCTTTTTTCATATAACCAAAACCAGTAAATGTAAAAATTACATCTAAAAAATGCTAGTTTCTAGCTGCAACACATTCAGTGGTGTACTTGTGGAACACCTGACATATAACTGATTTCATGTAGATAGTAAATACCTTTGTTTTTCTAGTAACATAGAAAGGCTACTTCTTGATATAAGCTTATTCAGGATGGTTTTGTTAAAAAAATAGGTCTTAATTCTGTCAAAAAACAAGATGGAGTGCTACTGAGAACCACCTGACTACACTAACTAAAAGGTCAGATAATAGAATGACAGTTTCTTCTGCCGAATCCCTGTATTTAACCTCTATGGCTGTAAGTAATAAGTACCACTATAGTAACTATGCTATTTTTGTTCTGTTATTGTTAGTGTGACAAATTTATTATCAAAGTTTCATTGCGGGTTTATGTGAGATTTTTCAGTATTCTGCTTCTTAGCAATGATGGAAATGACAGTGTTACACCCCTCTACATAATTTAAAACACGATTCTGTGAATATTTTCTGAAGTTCAGCTCTAGGTACATAACAGGTTTTAAGTGGTTAAGTAAACAGCATGGTATATTAATCTAATTTTTTTTTCATTTGTTGAAATTTATTAGGATTAACTTCTATTATTACCTTTAACTGAATGTGAAACAGACTTTTCAGTTTTCATGAAAGAGCTATTCAACACTACTTTAAAGAAGTAATGCTCCTATCTAAAATAGTTTAGATACTAGACAACATTTTTGAGATTATTGATTTTAATAATACTATTAAAGAGAGTATACAATAATATAAGAAAAATGGCACATAATTTTGGTCTTGTGTGATGCTGAAGGTTTTATAAAATACCTCTCAAAAAAGGACGGAAGTCTTGATCATAAGTGATCAATATTTGTCTTATCAAGAAAAAGCAAGTAGACAGTCAAAAAATTTAAAAAATTGTGAAAAAAGTTGAAAGTAGGATTATTGAAAATATAATTGTAAAATATATTTTACTTTAATGTTGTATTTTCACACTTGCACAGAGATCTTGGAATACACATTGAACAAGTACTCTTTATGATGAATTCTAAATGTTCATAAGAAACTTGTCATTACAGACATTTTCTATTTTCTCTTTGTAAACTCATGAAGTGTGAGGGAATGATAAACAAGCAATGTATGTGCAAGCTTTCCCACAGAACTGGGATGAAAGTTTCCTTGGCATACTGAGAGGTTTCCAGACATTCCTGGAGAAGCCACTCAGTGGACGGCTTTGATGGAAGACTTCAAATCCCAGAGCCAGGAAATAGAGGTACGTATCTCTCAATAGCCCCTTGCTGTTACCAGCCACCTGACAGACCCTACTGGGTAACCTGTTGTGCCTTAAAAGCCCTTAAAAGAAGTTCACCCACAGGACTATCCCCTCAGGTTGCTGAGTGTGTCACATCTGTGATCACTGAGAGGCCTTGGAGCAGTCAGGGGGGTGAGGAAGAAAAGGGGGTTTGTTGCCAGCTCTGATTGGAGCATGAAGGACATTACATCAACCTTCTGATGAAAGAGGATTTCCCCAGAACCCAATCCAGCTTGGGGAAGAGTGTCACAAGCCTGCCCCCTCAACCAAATCTTTCCACAAAGACCTGATGAGAAGTGGTCAGACCAGCCTCACCCCTGGCAATCTGAAGTAAGCAATCCACTCCTTGCTGGAAAAGGGGTTCCAGCTCCTTTGCCTGCCAAGGCTTAACAAGCTGAAGGGAGAAAGCCTGTAGGAGGAAGGATATGGAGAGGCAGGGCAAGAAATGAATGCCTGAGGAGAACAAATGAATGTATCAGGTGACAAAACAGTTTTGCTCTGAGGTCACCAGGGGCCCAGATCCACTGGAGACTGAGAGGACATTGAAGAGGACATGGTGAGGGACCAGCAGGAGGTACAGATGCTGCCTGTGTACATGGCTCTGGCTGAGATTTCCTCCAGAAAGAAGCAACAAACTTCCTGCAGAAGGGACAAATTCACTGCTTCCTTTCTTCTGCAGGCAAGGGAAGCATTTGTAGTCCACAATCTGGCCTAGCCTGGGCTCAGTGTCTTGAGGCAGTGAAAGGTGGCTTAAACACCTGCCAGTGATTAGCTGGGATGGAGGGTAGTGGGCTATCCTGAAGGCAGGACACAGGCATCAGCCTTGCCAGCCTGGGCATCATCTCCTGGTGGTCAAAAATGCCATTCATACAATACTTTCTTTTTGACCTGCAGTGCTTCTGCCCTCCTCTGAGAGTGAAGAAGTAGATCTCTTCTATACCAACTGTTGAAGAAACTGGTTGGAGAGGACCTGACTTTCTTTGCAATACTGCAAAATTACTTTGGCTTCAGCAGATGTAGATCTCCAGCCCCCTCAGTGCTTTTAGATATTATGAAGAATCTTTTCTCCACAAAGGTTTTCAAACACGTTCAAGAATTTCTTGAATTCTCTGTGGAGATATCCACAGCTATGCTGGACACATCCCTGAGAAGCCCAGTTTCAGGTGGCCTTGCAGGATCAGGTCACCTCCAGAGGTTCTTTCTATTCAATTATCACATGAGTCCATGAAATACATTGGAGCTGTTGCCACAGTGCCAGAATTGGATCCATAAAAAGCAGGAGGGGATGGTAATGGCTAAATTATCCTTACCAGCTTACAGGCAGCGAGTGACTGTACCTAGTGTTTATTTAATCACTGCAATGGTCAAGAGTACTGTGCAAATTATCTACTTTTTTTTAAGTGGTAGTATATTGATTGTTTTTACCTCCTTAGGAAGCACTGTTATAAAAATCTTTACACTCCCGCAAGTCCTTTAGTAAAGAGGATAAAAATGAAATTTCACAGCTGTGCTAACATTAGGGCCAGACCATTTTCAGTACATATTAAATAAAAAGTGCTAAAATAACATTAAAAGCCTAATTTAAGCTGACAAAGGCAAAGAAATCAGAATTTGGATGAAGAAAAGATGAAAAGGAAAGTAACCTCTCTCTAGACATATACACACCAACTTTCCAAAGTTTTTTTAATAAGATTTATATTTCTTTTGGAAAAAGTCAAATGTCCCTGGGACTATTAGGGAACAAATAACATGGGATCTTTTCCAAAATAATCTATTGTAATTCAGGATTTTCATAAATGTTAAAATATTAAATACAATTACTAAATTTTAACATCTCATATTAAGGATATTGGTTTTTTATGCTCCAATTAAATCCTTTGGATTTGTCATATTGGGAATATTACATAATAAAAAAAATAGAATAATATGTGCAGTTAAATGCACTTCTACAAAAGCACTTAAGGACATTCAGAGCAACTTCTTCTCAAATGCAAACGATCACACTCACTGTTTATTTTGGGGAGAGAAGTAGATCAGGAAGTTCAGCTAGTTCAAGTGTATTTTTAGAGAAAGACAAACTTTCAGAACTTCTTATGTCAATATATCAGTGGGAGTTACAGGGGCATCCCATGACTAGCTTGCAGGAAAATTAGAACAAGAATGAATTATAGTAAAAATGGCATCATTATTATGGATGGCTCTGTGTATAATTTCTCCCTTCTAATCAACTCTGAATGAACCTATATTTGCTGCAAAAATGTTCTTTTTTTTGTGTTAGATGGATATTCTGTAGATTTAGCGGAAAAGGTGGTGCAACTATTTCCTGTCTTATTTGTGCACTACAGATATATATGCATTGTGAGATGGTTTAAAATTCCTTTTGAGGCTTACTTTTTTATTGAAAAGCATTTACAGTAACGATGCACACCATACATGATTACATACACTATAGCTTTGGAATAGGATATGCTAAGGAGTAGATGAATCTTGGTCTGATGTCACCAGGTACAGACATCTGTTGAGTAGTCACCGGTGTGCTACACTGCTGGGTTTGCTCAGACACATAGGATCTGGAAGAGGAAGTTGGGGTCTGAAGTGTTAGCCTTTGTTATCACAGGGTGAGTGACCTTTCAAAATGTATGATAACTCAAGGTCTTCTAATAATTTGTCAATGCAACATTGTCTCAGAACTCCCCAGCTGATTTCAGATGTAGTACCTTGCTGTGTCTTTTAGTCTTGTGGATATAGCTTTTTCCTGCAAGAAAACACCTATTTTTACTTTCAAACAAAGGCACACAGCTTTTAACCAAGTGGAAAAAAAGTAATTGTTAGCCTATCTTTAAAAATATTTTCTATAATATATTAATGTGTGATATAGCTACATTTAACATGGAAGCTATCCATATTGAAAGAAACTTATACTAAAGATAAAATCCCAGTATAAAAGTTTACAAATACTCCAGCATTCTACTTTAAATGGCTCAGCCACAGTCAATCCAAATAGAATCAGTGGATTTTGCTTATTTTTTGATATAGGCCTTAGAAAATGAAAGTACTGGTTGTAAAAGGTAGAAAAAAGAAAATTTTACAGAAATATTTATTATAATAATATACTTATATATATATAAATATANCTATATACTAGAAAAAAACAATCCCTCTCCTGCTCATCTACTTGCCCTTAAAGATTGATGCTCTACTTGAAAATTGCTTTGCCACCTAGAAGAGGTCACCTGATGTCAGCCCCTCTCTAG